>NCQV01148936.1:2109-24215 GCA_002740545.1 Lophocereus schottii
AGAAATTGTAGGAGTTCCTGCTGAGGGCTTTGGGGTGTAAGGGAAAACAAGACAGTACTCAGGGCTAAAAGATTGCTCCAATTGACTCAAAGCTTGAGTCAATAACTAGGGTTGAAAACACCTAGGTCAGTCAAGAAAGAGGAGATGACACCTTGTCACCGGTTGCTCTTCTGCTTTATCATCAAAAACATCATCCCCCGGGGCCAAGGGCGTAACCTTGTAGATGCAATGGATCAATGCCTTACCGATCTTCTGGACCGGGGAGAGCAGATCAACCTACCATCCATCATGATCAGTCATATCTCCCGCATTGCAAACATGGCTAGAGAACATGACCTGGGGTATTGATTTCTTCTGACTTCAGTCTTTGAGTACTTTGGGGTTTCTTTGCAGAAGAAGGTAGGGGTGCAAGTGACAGATGAGATAGGAAGCAGCACCCTGATCAGTTGTGGGTTCAAGCTTGCAAAGGGTGAGACTGCTGGTTCCAAACAGGGGCCTCAAACACCCTTCACCCCTGTTCCTGGTCCTTTCTCCAGCAAGCCTTCTGTTGATGCCTTGCTTTTGGACCAAAATCGTTGAAGACCCAGCTCACTAAGGTTAAAGCTGCACTTGTCGAGGAGAAGGCTCTCAATGCCAAGCGCCATGAGGATCTGATGTCCATTATCTCCGTCCTCACAGCCAAATTCTCTTCTCCTCTACCCTGAATCAGCTCAACCCCCTGATCCTACCCTGTTCTGCCTTTCTGTTCTCAACAACTGTTTCTAGCTATCTGGTTGTGCTTTGTGCCTGACAATGGTTTTGCTAATCTTGGTTGGATCTACTGTAATGATGTGCCATGCTTGTCTTCTTGTTGTTATTTGTTTATGCGTGACTCGGATGGCCAATATCATTACCGTACGATATAATTAAGTGTAACACTGGTTGTTTTTCTCCCATTACCCAAGAGGTGGTGACTGTAAACACCCTGCTTCTCTTGTTTGACCTAACCACCCTTTTTTGATGATGTCAAAAGGGGGAAGATAGGCATGACCAGGATCATTTCAGTTTGACCTAGCTTCAGTTGACTTCTCAAAACAAAAAGGGGGAAGATGGGCTTGACCATGAATGTTTATCTTGAAACTTGCTTTTGTCTTTTATGTCAATATGGTCATTTGGTTTGTCATCATCAAAAAGGGGGAAGTTGTTGGGAAATTATTAACCTATCATTATGTAATGTAAGGTTTTGATGATAACAAACACAAATGGAATATACACTTGAGTGTATTGATCGAACAGGTTCCAAATATTGTTTAGAAAACTTTGAAATTGCTTGATTAACCATAGTCGAGAATAGGTCTTAAGAACAGGTCCTCAGAACAACTGAATGGCAAAGAACTTAAAGCACATCAAAGACATGGAGTACTTAAGGAACAGCTTAGGAGATAGTTCTGAGTAGCATCATAACAACGGGTCTTAAGAACAGTTCCTTAGAACAGCTGAATGGCAAAGAACTCAAAGCGCATCAAAGGCATGAAGAACTCCAGGAACAGTTCAGGAAACAGTTCTGAGTAACACCACAGCATTGAAGTAACAGGTCAAGATCCTATAGATGCTGTCCGGTTGATTCAACAAGAGTCTTGGCCCGTCATGGGTTTTATTTTCTTAGATTCTTATTAATATGCCACTTGGCAGAACTCGATTTAACATTACTTTGAATGATTCTTAAGAACATTGTCTCAGATCAGTTCTGCGATTACGGTTCAGGCTGTTTTCAAGCCAAAACAATTTTTCATAGTTTTTTCCAAATCTTGGGCTGATTTTTTGAAATTATTTGAGATAAATTTTCTGTTATCATTGAACCCAGGATAAGTTAATCTTTGGCTTTGAAAATATATTGTGGAGATTTTGAGTCTAGCTTTTAAAGGAAATCTTTTATAAAATAAATCAAACTCTTATTTGTTGGAATATGAATAAGAAGATCGGAAATTTCAGGATTTGACTACGGAAAATATTAGTCACTTTCCATAATCTTTTTAGGAGCAAAAAGATCTTATACTTGTGGCTCAAGTACACAAAGATCTTATTGCCCTCTACTATTTAAGGAGCTTCTCCACCTCCACATTGAAATAACACACACACACGGTTTACACTCGGTTTTCATAAATATGTTGTGAAAGCTTTTACACGGTTTTTCTAGGGATTTAACTTGCAAATCATATTTTCAGAAAAACCTTCAAAGTGTGTGTTAAAATTGGGTCATCTTCCTTGGCATACTGGGAGTAAAAATTGTACCTTACATTAGCTTAGTTCGAAGCACAAAAGTAAGGTGTTTTTATTCTCTTCTTTCATCAAAGTGAGAGTTGAGTGTGTCCAAGCCTAGGGAGGCTTTGGATGTGTGTAATTCGTCTTGGGGAGACGATTACGTGAGTGTGTCCAAGTCTGGGAGACTACGACGTGGTGTGTAACTAGTCTAAGAATAGACAGTTACGTGTGTTGCAATTGTAACAGAGGAGGTTACCTTTGTAACGTATTTAGCCCGTTTAGTGGAAGTGTGTGAAAATCCTACAGGGTTAGGTCGTGATTTTTGCCTTGGTTGGGCTCGAGGTGTTTCCACGTAAAAATCTTGTGTTCTCACTTTTCAATTATTTTCGCTGTTTTACACTTTCTGTGCACTTTACAACCAGTCCGTCCAAACAAGGCCCAAGCCTGTTCCCAGAAACCGCGAAAATCTGCCAACACAATTCACCCACCCTTTTGTGTTAGTGCACTCTCAATTCTAACAACATGGCAAGTTAGCTGCTCAAATTGCGTGCTAAATCGAACAATATTAGGGATCTTTGAACAGCCACCTAAAACAGTTTAGGAGGAATGTTTAGTGACATTGGTGTATGTCATGTTACAGCAAAAAGCTTTAAATTGTAGATAAAAGAGGACGTGAAACATACAAAGACAAAAGAGGTTTAGTGAAGAAAAATCCGAAACAACGATGTGGGTAATATAGTGATTGAGATGGAAAAGAGAAGTTATAACGATGGCTTTATGAAAATACGTAGCAGAATTTGCGCCAAGAGATTAGTCGATAAGAGCCGAAGCCCATGCCCTCCCGATTCACATAGCCCGACTCTGGCTGATAAACAAGTGATGCGCGTGTGCATGTGTAGTCTTGAAATTACTCTAGCTGCTAGCTTTCTGGGGAATCGTGGAAGGCACGGATGTAGGATACATGAATCACTCTTCGAAAAATTTCATTTGGGAGGCGAAAAAGTAACCCCATGAAAAATTTGTTTGCTTTACATTTGAAGAAACTTCAACACTTATGAGTGAGACCATTACCTTAGAAACCCTATGTTGATAATTTCAAGAAGGCTTCTAATCCCTTGAAACCTACAAGCACACCCTCTGAAATTCATTGCAAATGTTCTGTTGAATTCTTTTTCCATGTGGAAAATGTCATCACATTCCATAATTTTTGGCTACAATTTGCTCAGAACGTACATGGATGTAAGTTTAGTGTTAACTTGGTTTTGTGGGAGTTTCAAATATCGAAAGACTTTACATAATGTCAATTTCATTTCATTTTGAATGATTATTTGTCACTTTAATTGCTGTATTTTTTTAATGTTTGCATACTTTTTCTTTGGGCTTGCTATCATTTTTGGATTTTTTAAGGGCACCTTTTCAAGCATTTCTTCATTTAGTTGATTGTCATTTTTTAGTTATAGATAGACAAATTTCTTAACTCTAAATTATCCAGTAACGCTAAAGGGATTCTAGACTTCATGTAAAAAGCAAACATGATAGTGTGTGCATCAACAACTCGTTGTTTATAACATGGCAAAACATTCAAGTTCAAATATTTTACTTCAAAATCAAATTCTCTAACTTAGATGCGATTTCAGAAGACTTGCTTGCTTTTTCGATTATTGTCATTTTTGTTCATCGGGATGTAAGAAAGGGGATCGGAGAATAACAGATAACAACGTTAAGATCTTTAAAGTGGATGGAGTATAAGTGGTGTCGGCATGATCAAGGGCGGCTTGGAATTCTAGGTAAAGTATGCTGGAGTAGCTCAGTTGGTTAGAGCATGTGGCTGTTAACCACAAGGTTGGAGGTTCAAGCCCTCCCTCCAGCGTCTTTGTCTTATTGAACTCTAATGTTGGTTTTTTGGTTTTGCTAATCTTTTATGTTATATGTTTCCAAATATTCCACGGAGCAGAGTTCAAGCACAAATTTGCCTCGCAAATGAAACTCCATGTCTCTAAAAATGACACTCTCATTGTAAGCTACCCTATGCCCAATGTAGTTGATTGTATGCCCTTGGAGTATTGCCATATCCGTCCATCCCTTGCCCATGCTCATGGTCTCACACCCAGAAAAAGGGGATATTTATGCCAAAGATCAACCATTATTTTCCGAACCATATTAACTAATGAGTCGCCTTTCAATGAAGCTGTTAGCCTCAAATGTGATATGGAATGGTCTTTCGGGCACTTCATCGAACACTTGGTGGTGAGGAGAGAACCTCCTAGGAAATGAGCAACCTAAGGGAAAGGGAAGCGCTTCCCAACTTTATTTGGGCACAATAGCTCTCAATCCCAAACCCACTCAAGAAAAATTAGCCACTAATGATCATCAATAAATCCAAATAATGCTAAATGAGCATGATTGATGATACCAATTGAATTGATTAAGTGAAAGACAGAGAAAGAGAACAAACTTTACATTATAATAGGAAGGATATTATCCATCGTCAAACTATTCACAAGAATTCAGTGAGCTCAATCTTGTTTAATTTGGTCCAACCCTATAAAGGTAGGAGAGGTTTGTAAATCCAAATGATGGCTAAGCCCTGAAATCAAAAACATTTTCCCTTATATAATGGTTAAACCAACAAAAGGAACACGAGTCACCTGCGAACGTGGGTGCTCAATTTGAGTTCTGGAAAATCAATTCACTTTAATAGTTCATTATTTGAATCTTAATAAAAATGATAAATCTATGGTTTTGGGTGGAAAAAAATTATGACATGACCATAGTATAGTTTTCAGTGCCTTAAGGAAGCTGTGAATGGAAAACAGTTGTTAAGTTTTTTTTTAAATGGAAACGCGCATAGATCTTTCTAAATCCCTCCTTTATTACCATATAAATTCTTCTAGATTTTTGCCTTTAGCTTATAGAACAGATGGCGATTTTTATTGATCCTAAGCATGATGGAATGGAAGATTCTGCAAAACAACAAACTGAAACTTATAACTATCAAATTTGCATTGAAAGTCTCAAATTCCCGAAAACATAAAAGATGATGCACATACTACAATGCGCTCAACGGCTTTGGTGAGCTGCCTCGAACTACTACTTGAAAGCTACATAATTGTTGGTCCTATAATGTACATGGTCTTTTTCCAGTGTGTAACTCTGCTTATGTCTATTGCAACATGTTCCCAGCTTTCAACGTTCATTTATATTCAAAAATAAGAGAGGGACTTAAAGTTGTGCTTAATCAAGAAGGCCACACCGTACTTACTGAGTAGACCACATGATTCAATGCCTGATCAGTTTTTGAAGCCAAGGATATGCCCTTTGGGTCATCAATTCTGAGCTACGTTTATCTTGGATTTTCAGTCCCTTTCTGAGTATTGCATCATCCCTTTGGATGCATTTATTGGTCTATCACATTGCTAGGTAACTTTAAAAACTTCTTTTGTAATTTGATGTTCTTTTTTTTTGGCTTTTTTAGGGGCTGAATGATGTTAAATACAAGATATTTTGTAGTAAAAGAAGTGCCAAGTACTTAGGCGTTCTAATTCTTATATACTATTACAGTAAATCTCTTTAAAAAAAAATAGCATTGCTTATTGTTAGAAAAAGGTGAAGGATTGTGACTAATAGTTTAGGAACAAACTTAACGTGCAAAGGGCAAAAAGTTGATGTTGCATAGTGACGTGATGGTCCACTGTTCTAGAATCGATTTTGCATGCCGAAATCGTACCCTGAGGACTCGTTAGCAATTGATCTCAAAGAGTACATGGCAAGTGAGCTGCTCGAGCTGCGTACTAAATTGAAGAACGATGGGGATCTTTGAACAGTCACCTAAAACAGTTTAGGAGGAATGTTTTATGTCTTTGGTGCATGTCATGTTGTAGCGGAAAGCCTTAAGTTGTAGATAGAGGAGGACGTCAAACATACAAAGACACAAGAGCCTTGCTGAAGAAAAATTCAGATCAATGATGTAGATAATATACTTATTGAGATGGAAACGAGATGTTGTAATGATAAGTTGCCGAAAATACGTAGCCGAATTTGCGCCAAAGGATTAGTCAATAAGAGCCCAAGCCCATGCCCTCCCTATTCACATAGCCGGGCTCCGACTGGTAAACGAGTGGCGTGTGTGTGCATGTGTAGTTTGGAAATTACGCTAGCCGCTAGCTTTCTGGGGGGTCGTGGAAGGCACGGATATAGGATATATGAAACACTCTTCGAAGAAATTTCATTTGGGAGGCCAAAAAGTAACCCAATGAAAAATATGTTTCGCTCTACATTTGAAGCAACTCCATCACTTATGAGTGAGACCATTAGCTTAGAAACCGTACGTTGATAATTTCAAGAAGGCTTCCAATCCCTTGAAACCAAGAAGCACACCCTTTGAAATTCATTGCAAATGTTCCATTGAATTCTTTTGTGATTTGGTGTTCTTTTTTTGTTGGTTCTAGGGGCAGATGACGTTTAATATAAGATATTTTATTGTAAAAGAAGTGCCAAGCACTTTACTTAGATGTTCTAATTCTTTTATACCATTACAACAAATCTCTTTAAAAAAAATTAGTATTGCTTATTATCAGAAAAAGGTTAAGGATCGCGACTAATAGTTCAGGAACAAACCTAATGTGCAAAGGGAAAAGGGGGATGTCGCATAGTGACGTAACGGTCCACTGCTCTAGAATCAATTCCGCGAGCGCAAATCATACACTGGGGACTCGGTAGCAATTGATCTCAATGAATACATGGCAAATGAGCTGCTCGAGCTGCATACGAAATCGAAGAATGATGAGATCTTTGAACAGTCGCCTAAAATAGTTTAGAAGGAATGTTTTGTGTCTTTTATGTGTGTCATGCTATAGTAGAAAGCTTTACGTTGTAGATGGAAGAGGATGTGAAGCATACAAAGACAAAAGAGGCTTGGCGAAGAAAAATCTAGAGCAATGGCGTAGATAACATAGTTATTGAGATGGAAATGAGATGTTGCAATGATAACTTGCTGAAAATACATAGCCGAATTTGTTCCTAAAGATTAGTCAATAAGAGCCCAAGCCCATGCTCTCCCTATTCACACAGCCCAACTCCGACTGATAAATGAGTGGTGCACGTGTGCGTGCATAGCCTTGAAGTTACTCTGGCCGCTAGCTTTCTGGGGGCCATGGAAGACGCGGATATAGGATACATGAAACACTCTTCGAAGAAATTTCATTTGGGAGACCAAAAGGTAACCCAATGAAAAATATGTTTTGCCCTACATTTGAAACAACTCCATCACTTATGAGTGAGGCCATTAGCTTAGAAACCCGTTGATGATAATTTCAAGAAGGCTTCCAACCCCTTGAAACCTACAAACACACCCTCCGAAATTCATTGCAAATGTTCCATTGAATTCTTTTTCCATTTGGAAAATGCCGTCACAAACCAGAATTTTTCGCTACAATTTGGTTAGAACGTACAAGGATGTAAGTCTAGTGTTAACCTAGTTTTGTGGGAGTTTCCAATATCGAAAGAGTTTACCTCATATCAGTTTCATTCCATTTTGAAAGATGATTTGTCACTTTAGTTGTTGTATTTTTTAAATATTTGCATACTTTTTACTTTGGACTTGCTATCATTTTCGGATTTTTTATGGGTGTCTTTTCAAGCATTTCCTCATTTAGTTGATTATCATTTTTTAGTTATAGATAGATAAATTTCATAACTATAAATTATCCAACAATGCTAAAGGGATTCCGAACTTCATATACAAAGTAAACATTATAGTTTGTGAATCAACAACTCGTTGTTTATAACATGCCAAAAGATTCAAGTTCAAATATGTTACTTTAAAATCAAATTCAAAAACTTTGATGCAATTTTAGATAACTTGCTTGCTTTTTCCATTATTATAATTTTGTTGGAGGGGATGTAAGAAAAGGGATTAGAGAATAACACATAATAATGCTAGGATCTTTAAAGTGGATGGAGTATAACTGGTGTCGGGATGATCAAGGGCGGTTTGGAATTTTAGGTGAAGTGCGCTGGAGTAGCTCAGTTGGTTAGAGTGTGTGGCTGTTGATCACAAGGTCGAAGGTTTTAGCCGTCCCTCTAGCCCCTTTGTCTTATTGAACTCTAATGTTGGTTTTTTGGTTTTACTAGTCGTTCATGTTATACGTTTCCAAAGATTCCACCGAGCAGAGTTCCAGCAGAAATCTACTACGGAAATAAAACTCCATGCCTTTAAAAATGACACTCTCAATTTGAGCTAGCTTATGCCCAATGTAATTGATTGTGTGCCCATGCTGTATCGCCATATCCATCTAGCGCTTGCCCATACTCACGGTCTCACACCCAAGAAAAAAGGGGATATTTATGCCAAAGATCAACTATTAGATTCCAAACCATATTAACTAATGAGTCGTCTTTCAACAATGCTATTAGCCTCAAATGTGGATGAAATACTCTTTCGAGCACTTCATCGAACACTTGGTGGTAAGGAGAGAACCCCTTAGGAAATGAGCAAACTAAGGGAAAGGGAAGCGCTTCCCAGCTTTATTTAAGCACAATAGCTCTCAATCCCAAACCAAATCACAAAAAATTAGCCCCTAATGATCATCAATAAATCCAAACAATGCCAAATGAGCATGATTGATGGTAGCAGTTAAATTGATTAAGCAAAAGATAGAGAAAGAGAACAAACTTTAGATTATAATAGGAAGGAGATTATAAATCATCAAACTATGCACAAGAATTCAGTAAACTCAATCATCTTTAATTTACTCTAACCCTACAAAGGTTGGAGAGGTTCATAAATTCGAATGATGGTTAAGCCCTGAAAATAAAAAATTTTCCCTTATATAGTGGTTCAACTGATAAAAGGGACACGGGTCACCTGTTAACGTGGGTGCTGAATTTGAGTCCTGGAAAATCAATTCACTTCAATAGTTTTTTCTTTTAATTTTAATAAAAATTATAAATCTATGGCTTGGGTGGAAAAAACATTGTAAGATGACCACAGTATAGTTTTAAGTGTCTAAACAATCTGTGAATAGAGAACCGTTGCTACTTTTTTTTTAAATGAAAAAGCACACAGTTCTTTCTAAATCCCTCCCTTTATTGCCACATAAATTCATATAGATTTTCACCTTTAGATCATAGAACAGACGGCAATTTTTATTCATTTTAAGCAAGATGGAATGGAAAGTTCCGTAAAACAACGGACCTCAAAATTATAACTATCTAATTTTCATCAAAAGTCTCAAATTCCCGAAAACATAAAAGATGAAGCACATAATGCAATGCGCTCAACGTGTATGGTGAGCAGCCTGAAAGTACTACTTGAAAGCTACATAATTGTTGGCCCTACAATGTACATTGTCTCTTTCCAGTGTGTAACTCTCCTTATGTACATCGCAACATGTTCCAAGCTTTGACCGTTCATTCATATTCAAAAATAAGAAAGGGAACTCAAGTTATGCATAATCAAAAGGCTACGTCACACTCACAGAGTAGACCACATGATTCAATGCTTGGTCAGATTTTGAAGCCAAGGATATGCCATCTGGGTCATCAATTCTGAGCTACATTTGTCTTGGTTTTTCTATCTCTTTCTAAGTATTGCATGATCCCTTTGGATACATTTGTTGGTCTATCACATTGCTAGATAACTTTGAAAATGTCTTTTGCGATTTGGTGTTTTTGTTGGTTGCTTTTAGGGGGTGGATGATGTTAGATATAACATATTTTGCAGTAAAAGAAGTGCCAAGCGCTTTACTTAGACATTCCAATTCTTATATGCCATTACAATAAATCTTTTAAAAGAAATTAGTATTGGTCATTGTTAGAAAAAGGCTGAGGATGGCGACTAATAGTTTAGGAGCAAGCTTAATGTGCAAAGCAAAAGGGGGATGTTTCGCGGTGACATGATAGTCCGTTGTTCTAGAATCGATTTTGCATATTGAAATCATACACTAGGGAGTCATTAGTAATTGATCCCAAAGAATATATGGCAAGTTAGTTGCTCAAGCTGCATACTAAATCGAAGAATGATGTGGATCTTGAATAGTCACCTAAAATAGTTTAGGAGAAATGTTTTGTATCTTTGGTACATATCATGCTGTAGTAGAGAGCTTTAAGTTATGGATAGAAGAGGATGTGAAACATACAAAGACAAAAGAGGTTTGGTGAAGGAAAATCCGGAATAGTGATACAGATATTATAGTTATTGAGATGGAAATGAGATGTTGTAACGATAATTACCGAAAATACATAACCGAATTTGCACCAAAAAATTAATTAACAAGAGCCCAAGCCCTTGCCCTCCCTATTCACATAGCCCGACTCCGGCTGATAAACAAGTGGTGCGCGTGTGCATGTGTAGTCTTGAAATTACTCTAGCCGCTAGCTTTCTGAGGGTTATGGAAGGCGCGGGTATAGAATGCGTGAAACACTCTTCGAAGACATTTCATTTAGGAGACGAAAAGTAAGCCAATGAAAAATATGTTTTGCACTACGTTTGAAGCAACATAATCACTTATAAGTGAAACCATTAGCTTGGAAACCCTATGTTGATAATTTCAAGAAGGCTTCCAATCCCTTGAAACCTATAAGCACACCCTTTGAAATTCATTACAAATGTTTCATTGAATTCTTTTTCCATGTGAAAAATATCGCCACATACAATAATTTTTGGCCACAATTTGGTCAGAACGTACACAGATGTAAGTCTAGTATTAACTTAGTTTTGTGGGAGTTTCAAATATCGAAAGAGTTTACATCATGTCAATTTCATTCCATTTTGAATGATTATTTATCACTTCGATTGTTTTATCTTTTTTAAATATTTGCGTACTTTTTACTTCGGACTTGCTATCATTTTCGAATTTTTCACAGGCATGTTTTCAAGCATTTCTTCGTTTGTTTAATTATCATTTTTCAGTTATAAATAGACAAATTTCATAACTGTAAATTATCTAACAATGCTTAAGGGATTCTGGACTTCATGTACAAAGTAAACATAATAGTGTGTGAATCAACAACTCGTTGCTTATAACATGCCAAAAGATTGAAGTTCAAGTATGTTATTTCAAAATCGAATCCTTTAACTTAGATACGATTTTAGATGACTTGCTTGCTTTTTCAATTATTGTCATTTTTGTTTAAGGGGATGTAAGAAAAGGGATGGGAGAATAACACATAACAACGTTGGGATCCTTAAAGTGGATGGAGTATTAGTGGTCGGTGTCACATGATCATGGGTGGTTTGGAATTCAGGCTAAAGTGTGCTGGAGTAGCTCAGTTGGTTAGAGCGTGTGGCTATTAACCACAATGTCAGAGGTTCAAGGCCTCCCTCTAGTGTCTTTGTCTTATTGAACTCTAATGTTGGTCTTTTGGTTTTGCTAATCTTTTATGTTATATGTTTCCAAAGATTCCACCGAGCAGAGTTCAAGCACAAATTTACTTTGGAAATGAAACTCCATGCCTCTAAAAATGACACTCTCAATGTGAGCTAGCCTATGCCTAATGTAGTTAGTTGTGTGCCCTTGATGTATCGCCATATCCATCCGGTGCTTGTCCATACTTATGGTCTCACACCCAAAAAAAGGGGGATATTTATGCCAAAGATCAACCATTATATTTCAAACCATATTAACTAATGAGTTGTCTTTTAATGTAGCCACTATCCTCAATCAAACACTTGTTGATAAGGAGAGAACCCCACAGGAAATGAGCAAATTAAGGGAAAGGGAAGTGCTTCCCTACTTTATTTAGGCATAATAGCTCTTAATCCCAAACCCACTCAAGAAAAATTAGCCTCTAATGATCATCAATAAATCCAAACATTGCCAAATTCACATGATTGATGATAACAATTAAATTGATTATGTAAAAGAGAGATAATGAGAACAAACCTAGATTATAATAGGAAGGGATTATCAACCACCAAACTGTTCACAAGAATTCAGTAAGCTCAGTCTTCTTTAATTTAGTCTAACCCTATAAAGGTAGGAGAGGTTCGTAAATCCACATGATGGCTGAGCCCTAAAATTAAACAATTTTTTTCTTATATAGTGGTTCAACTGACAAAAGGGACACGGGTCACTTGTGAACGTGGATGCTTAATTTGATTTTTGGAAAATCAATTCACTTCAATAGTTTTTTTATTTTAATCTTTATGAAAATGATAAATCTATGGTTTTGGGTGGAAAAAAAAATTGTGACATGACCACGGTGCAGTTTTCAGTGTCCAAGGAATCTGTGAATAGAGAACAGTTGTTAAGTTTTTTTTTAAATGTAAAAGCATGTAGATCTTTCTAAATCTCTCCCTTTACTGCCACATTAATTCTCTAAATTTTTGCCTTTAAATTAAAGAATAGATGGCAATTTTTATTGATTTTAAGCAAGATGGAATGGAAGATTCTGCAGAACGATGAACCTCAAAATTATAGCTATCAAATTTGCGCCAAAAGTCTCAAATTCCTAAGAACATGAAAGATGTATCACATAATGCAATGTGGTCAACGTGTCTGGTGAGCTGCCTAGAAGTACAACGTGTAAGCTACATAATTGTTGGTCCCACAATGTACGGGGTCTTTTCCCAGTGTGTAACTCTGCTGATGTACATTGCAACATGTTCCCAGCTTTCAACGTTCATTCATATTCAAAAATAAGAAAGGGAACTAAAGTTATGCATAATCAAGAAGGATACGCTGTGCTTACTGTTTAGACCACATGATTCAATGCCTGATCAGTTTTTGAAGCCAAGGATATGCCATGTAGGACATCAATTCTGAGCTACGTTGATCATGGGTTTTCTATCTCTTTCTAAGTCTTGCATCATCCCTTTAGATGCATTTGTTGGTCTATCACATTCCGAGACAACTTAAAAACTTCTTTTACGAATTGTTTTTTTTCCGATTGGTTTTGCGAGGGGGGGATGACGTTAAATATAAGATATTTTGTAGTAAAAGAAGTGCCAAGCACTTTACTTATATGTTTTAATTCTTATATACCACTAAAGCAAATCTTTTTTAAANAAATTGGTATTGCTTATTGCCAGAAAAAAGTTAAGGATGGTGACGAATAGCTCACTATTCTAGAATTGATTTTGCTTACTGAAATCATACGCTGCGGACTTATTAGCAATTGAACTCAAAGAATACATGGCAAGTTAGCTGCTCGCATTGCGTACTCGATCGAACAATGATGGGGATCTTTGAACAGTCACCTAAAATAGTTTAGGAGGAATGTTTAGTCTTTGGTATATGTCATGCTGCAGCTGACAGCTTTAAGTTATAGATAGAAGAGGACGTGAAACATACAAAGACAAAGGAGGTTTGGGGAAGAAAAATCAGGAGCAATGATGTAGATATAATAGTCATTGAGATAGAAACGAGATGTTGTAATGACAACTTGCCGAAAATACATGGTTGAATTTACGCCAACAGATTAGTCAATAAAAGCCTAAGTCCATGCCCTTCCTATTCATGTATCCCAACTCAAGTTGATAGAGAAGCGGTGTGCGTATGCATACATAGTCTTGAAATTACTCTAGCTGGCAAATTTCTGGGGGGTCGTGGAAGGCATGGATATAAGATACATGAAACACATTTCGAAGAAATTTCATTTGGGAGGCCAAAAAGTAACCCAATGAAAAATATGTTTTGCTCAACATTTGAAGCAACTCCATCACTTATGAGTGAGACCATTGGGTTAGAAACCCTACGTTGATAATTTCAAGAAGGCTTCCAATCCATTGAAACCTACAAACACACCCTCTAAAATTCATTGCATGTGTCCCATTGAATTCTGTTTCCGTGTTGAAAATGTCATCACATACCATAATTTTTGGCTACAGTTTGGTGAGAACGTACATGAATGTAAGCCTAGTGTTAGCTTATTTATGTGGGAGTTTCAATTATCTAAAGAGTTTACATAATGTCAATTTCCTTCCATTTTGAATGATTATTTATTACTTTAATTGTTGTATTTTTTTAATTGTTCGCGCACTTTTTACTTTAGACTTGCTATCATTTTCAAATTTTTGTAGGCATATTTCCAAGAATTTTTTCATTTTGTTGATTTTCATTTTTCAGTTATAGATAGGTAAATTTTAAAATAGCAAATTATCCAATAATATTAAATTCTGGACTTCATATACAAAGTAAACATAATAGAGGATCTTTAAAGTGGATGGAGTGTAAGTGGTGTCCGCATAATCAAGGGTGATTTGGAATTCAATGTTAAGTGTGTTGGAGTAGCTTAATTGGTTAGAGTGTGTGGCCGTTAACCATTAGGTCGGCGGTTCAAGCCCTCCCTCTAGCGTCTTTGTCCCATTCAACCTTAATGCTGGTTTTTGGGTTTTGCGAATCTTTTATGTTATATGTTTCCAAAGATTCCACTGAGCAGAGTTCAAGCACAAATTTACTTTGGAAATGAAACTCCATGCCCCTAAAAATGACATTTTCAATGTGAGGTAGCCTATGCCCAATTTAGTTGACTGTGTGTCCTTGGTGTATCGGCATATCCATCCAGCGCTTGTTCATACTGATGGTTTCAAACCCAAAAAAGGGGATATTTAAGCCAAAGATCAACCATTATATTCCAAACTATATTAACTATTGAGTCGTCGTTCAGCGAAGCCATTAGCCTCAAATGAGAGATGAAATGCTCTTTCGAGCAGTTCATCGAACACTTGTTGGTAAGGAGAGAGAACCCCTAGGAAATGAGAAAACTAAGGGAAAAGGAAGCGCTTCCCAAGTTTATTTTGGCATAATAGATCTCAATCGCAAACCCACTTAAGAAAAATTAGCCACTGATGATCATCAATAAATCCGAATAATACCAAATGAGCATGGTCAGTGATAAAAATTAAATTGATTAAGTAAAAGAGAGCAAAAGAGAACAAACTTTAGATTATAATAGGAAGGAGAGTATCAATCGTCAAACAATTCACCAGAATTCAGTAAATTCAATCTTCTTTAATTTACTCTAACCCTATATAGTTAGGAGAGGTTCATAAATCTAAATGATCGCTAAGCCCTAAAATTAAAAAATTTCCCTTCCATAGTGGTTTAATGGACAAAAGGGACATGGGTCATCTGTGAACATGGGTGCTCAATTTGAGTTCCGAGAAATCAATTCACTTTAATAGTTTTGTATCTTAATTTTTAATAAAAATGACAAATCTATGGTTTTGGGTGGAAAAAAAATTGTAAATGACCACGGTGTAGTTTTCAATGTCCAAGGAATTTGTGAATGGATAACATTTGTTAACATTTTTTTTAAAATGAAAACGCACATAGATCTTTCTAAATCCCTCCCTTTATTACCACATAAATTAATCTAGAATTTTGCCTTTGAATTCTAGATTAGATATTGATTCTAATTGATTTTAAGCAAGATGGAATGGGGGATTCCGTAAAACGGCGAACCTCAAAATGGTAACTATCAAATTTGCATCGAAACTCTCAATTTCCCGAGAACATGAAAGACGAAGCACATAATGTAACGTGCTCAACGTGTCTGGTGAGCTGCCTGTAAGTACAACTTGAAAGCTACACAATTGTTGGTCCTACAATGTATATGCTCTTTTTGCACTGTGTAACTCTTGCTTATGTACATTGCAACATGTTCCCAGCTTTCAACATTCATTCATATTCAAAAGTAAGAAAGCGAACTGAAGTTATGCACAATCAAGAAAGTCGTGCCATACTTACTGAGTAGACCACATGAGTCAATGCCTGATCAGTTTTTGAAGCAATGGATATGCCATCTGGTTCATCAATTCCAAGCTTTGTTTATCTTGGATTTTTGGTCTCTTTTTAAGTATTGCATGATCCCTTTGGATGCATTTGTTGGTCCATCACATTGCAAGATAATTTTGAAAACTTCTTTATGATTTGGTGTTTTTTTTGGGTCGGTTTTGGGGAGGGGGGATCATGTCAAACATAGGATATTTTGTAGTCAAAAAAGTGCCAAGCACTTTACTTAGACGTGACAGTTAACGATGGTGACTAATAATTCAGGAACAAACATAACGTGCAAAGGGTAAAAAGCGGATGTTGCGCAGTGAAGTGATAGTTGACTATTCTAGAATCGATTTTGCATACTGAAATTGTACACTAGGGACTCGTTAGCAATTGATCTCAAAGAATACATGGCAAGTTAGCTGCTCGAACTACGTATTAAATCGAAAAATGATGGGGATCTTTTAACAGTCACCTAAAACAGTTTAGGAGGAATGTTTAGTGACTTTGGTGTATGTCATGTTGTAGCTAAAAGCTTTAAGTTGTAGATAGAAAAGGACGTGAAACATACAAAGATAAAAGAGGTTTGGTGAAGAAAATCCTGGAACAATTACATAGATGACATAGTTATTGAGATGGAAATGAGATGTTGTAACGATAACTTGTCGAAAATACGTAGCTGAATTTGCGCCAAAAGATTAGTCAATAAGAGCCCAAGCCCATGCCCTTCCCATTCAATAGCTCGACTCAACCTAGTAGACGAGCAGTGCACATGTGCATGCGTAGTCCTAAAATTACTCTAGCCACTAGCTTTTTGGGGGTTGTGGAAGGCGTGGATATAGGATACATGAAACACTCTTCGAAGAAATTTCATTTGGGAGACCAAAATTGAACCCTATGAAAAATCTGTTTTGCTTTACTTTTGAAGTAACTCCATCACTTATGAGTGAGACCATTAGCTTGGAAACCCCATGTTGACAATTTTAAGAAGGCTTCTAATCCCTTGAAACCTACAAGCACACCCTCTAAAATTCATTGGAAATGTTCCATTGAATTCGTTTTCCTTGTGAAAAATGTCATCACATACCATAATTTTTGGCCAAAATTTGGTCAGAACGTGCATGGATATAACTCTACTATTAACTTAGCCATGTGGGAGTTTCAAATAACTAAAGAGTTTACATCATGTCAATTTCCTTCCATTTGGAATGATTATTTGTTACTTTAATTGTTTTATTTTTTTAATTTCCACGGACTTTTTACTTTGGACTTGCTATCATTTTTGGAATTTTTATAGGCATGCTTTAAAGCATTTTTTCATTTAGTTAATTATCATTTTTCAGTTACAGATAGGTAAATTTTAGAATAGCAAATTATCCAATAATATTAAAGTGATTCCGGACTTCATATACATAGTGAACATAATAGTGTGTGAATTGACAACTCGTTGTTTATAACATGCCAAAAGATTCAAGTTCAAATATGTTATTTCAAGATCAAATTCTCTAACGTAGATGCGATTTTAGATGACGTGCTCGCTTTTTTGAATATTGTCATTTTTGTTGGAGGGGATGTAAGAAAAGGGACGGTAGAATAACACATAATATCATTAGGATCTTTCAAGTGGATGGATTGTAAGTGGTGTCGGCATAATCAATGGTGATTTGGAGTTCTATGTTAAGTGTGCTAGAGTAGCTCAGTCGATTAGAGTGTGTGGCTGTTAACCACAAGGTCAGAGGTTCAAGCCCTCGTCTAGCGTCTTTGTCCTATTGAACTTTAATGCTGGTTTTTTGGTTTTGCAAATCTTTTTTGTTATATGTTTCCAAAGATTCCACCGAGCAGTGTTTAAGAACAAATTTACTTTGGAAATGAAACTCCATGCCTCTCAAAATGGCACTCTCAATGTGAGCTAGCCTATGCCTAATGTAGTTGATTGCGTGCCCTTGGTGTATCGCCATGTCAATCCAGCGCGTGTCCGTACTCATGGTGTCACACCCAAAAAAGGGGGATATTTAAGCCAAAGATCAACCATTGTATTCCAAACCATATTAACTACTGAGTCGTCTTTCAACGAAGCCATTAGCCTCAAATGTGAGATGAAATGCTCCTTCGAGCACTTCATCGAACATTTGGTGGTAAGTAGAGAACCCTCTATGAAATGAGTAGACTAAGAGAAAGGTGAGCACTTGCCAACTTTATTGATTAAGTAGAAAAGAGCAAAAGAGAACAAACTTTGGATTACAATAGGAAGGAAATTATCAATCATGAAACAATTCACCAGAATTCAGTAAACTCAATCTTCCTTAATTTACTCTAACCCTATAAAGTTAGGAGAGGTTCATAAATTCAAATGATCGATAATCCCTAAAATTAAAAAAAATTGCTTATATAATGGTTTAACGGACAAAAAGGACACGAGTCAGCTATGAGCATGGGTGCTCAATTTGAGTTCCGAAAAATCAATTCACTTCAATAGTTTGTTATCTTAATTTTAATAAAAATGACAAATCTGTGGTTTTGGGTGGAAAAAAAATTTCGAAACGACCACGGTGTAGTTTTCAATGTTCAAGGAATTCGTGAATAGATAACAGTTATTAACATTTTTTTGAAATGAAAACGCACATAGATCTTTCTAAATCCCTCCCCTTATTGCCACATAAATTAATCTAGAATTTTGCCTTTAAATTCTAGATTAGATATTGATTTTTATTGATTTTAAGCAAGATGGAATGGAAGATTCTGTAAAACGACGAACTACAAAATGTCAACTATCAAATTTGCATCAAAACCCTCAATTTCCTGAGAACATAAAAGATAAAGCACATAATGCAATGTGCTCAACGTGTCTGGTGAGCTGCCTATAAGTGCAACTTAAAAACTACATAATTGTGGGTCCTACAATGTACATGGCCTTTTTCCAGTGTGTAACTCTTGCTTATGTACGCAACATGTTCCCAGCTTTCAACATTCATTCATATTCAAAAGTAAGAAAGGGAATTGAAGTTATGCACAGTCAAGAAGGCCGCGCCATACTTACTAAGTAGACCACATGATTCATTGCTTGATCAATTTCGGAAGCAATGGATATGCCATCTGGGTCATCAATGCCGAGCTTCGTTTATCTTGGATTTTTGGTCGCTTTCTAAGTATTTCATCATCCCTTTGGATGCATTTGTTGGTCTATCACATTCCTAGATAACTTAAAAAACTTCTTTCACGAGTTGATGATTTTTTTGGTGTTTGGGGGCGGGCGATAACGTTAAATAGAAGATATTTTGCAGTAAAACAAGTGCCAAGCACTTTGCTTAGACGTTTTAATTCTTATATAATATTACAGTAAATCTCCTTAAGAAAAATAGTATTTCTTACTGTTCAAAATTGGTAAAGGACGACGACTAATAGTTCAGGAACAAACTTAACGTGTAAAGGGCAAAAAGAGGATGTTGCACAGTGATGTGGTAGTCGACTGTTCTAGAATCGATTTTGCGTACTGAAATCGTTCATTGGGGACTTGTTAGCAATTGATCTCAAAGAATAAATGGCAAGTTCGCTTCTAGAACTGCATACTGAATCGAACAACGATGAGGATCTTTAGACAGTCACCTAAACAATTTAGGAGGAATCGTTAGTGTCTTTGTTGTATGTCATGCTGTAGCCAGAAGCGTTAAGTTTTAGATAGAAGAGGACATGAAACACACAAAGGAAAAACAGGTTTGGTGAAGAAAAATCTGGAACAATAATGTGGATGACATAGTTTTTGAGATGAAAACGAGATGTCATCACAATCACTTACTGGAGATACGTAGCTGAATTTGCGCCAAAAGATTAGCCAATAAGAGCCCAAGCCCATGCCCTTCCTATTCAATAGCCTCACTCAGGCTGATAGATGAGTAGTGCGCGTGTTCATGCGTAGTCTTAAAATTACTCTAGCTGCTAGATTTCTGGGGGGGTGGTGGAAGGCACGGATATAGGATACATGAAACACTCTTCGAAGAAATTTCATTTGGTAGACCAACAAGTAACCCAGTGAAAAATACATTTTGCTCTATGTTTGAAGCAACTCCATCACTTATGAGTGTGACCATTACCTTAGAAATCCTATGTTGATAATTTCAGGAAGGCTTCCAATCCCTTGAAACCTATGAGCACAGCCTCTGGAATTCATTACGAATGTTCCATTGAATTCTTTCTCCCTGTGAAAAATGTCGTCACATACCATAATTTTTGGCCACAATTTGGTCATAATGTACACAGATATAAGTCTAGTGTTAACTTAGTTATGTGGTAGTTTCAAATATCTAAAGACTTATGTCATGTCAATTTGTTCCATTTTGAATGATTATTTTCACTTTAATTGTTATATTTTTTTTAATATTTGCGTACTTTTTACTTTGGGCATGCCATCATTTTCGGATTTTTTACAAGCATCTTTTCAATCATTTCGTCATTTATTTTATTATCTTTTTCTGTTATAGATTGATAAATTTCATAACTGTAAATTACCATTTATGCTCAAGTGATTTCGGAATTCAGATACAAAGTAAACGTAATAGTGTGTGGATCAACAACTCGTTGTTTATGACATGCGAAACGATTCAAGTTCAAATATGTTATTTCAAAATCAAATTCTCTAACTTAGATGCGATTTTAGACGACATGCTTGCTTGTTCAATTATTGTCATTTTTGTTGGAGGGGATGTAAGAAAAGGGATGGTAGAATAACACATAATATCTTTAGGATCTTTGAAGTGGATAGAGTGTAAGTGGTGTCGGCATGATCAAGGGCTATTTGGAACTCTAGATTAAGAGTGCTAGGGTAGCCTAGTTGGTTAGAGCGTGTGGCTGCTAACCACAATGTCGGAGGTTCAGGCTTTCCCTCTTGCGTCTTTGTCTTATTGAACTCCAATGTTGGTTTTTTGGTTATGGTAATCTTTTATGTTATATATTTCCAAAGATTGAGTAGAGTTCAACCATAAATCTTGCCCATACTCATGGTTTCACACCAAAAAAAAGGGGATGTATAAGCCAAAGATCAACCATTATATTCCAAACCATATTAACTAATGAGTTCTCTTTCATTGAAGCTATTAGCCTTAAATGTGAGATGAAATGCTCTTTCGGGCGCCTTATCGAACACTTGGTGGTAAGGAGAGAACCCCCTAGGAAATAAGCAAACTAAGGGAAAGGGAAGCACTTCCCAACTTTATTTTGGCATAATAGCTCTCAATCCCAAACTCGCTTAAGAACAATTAGCCACCAATGATCATCAATAAATCCAACAATGCCAAATGAGGATGATCAATGATAACAATTAAATTGATTAAGTAAAAGAGAGAGAAAGAGAACAAACTTTAGATTATAATAGGAAGGAGATTATCCATCGTCAAAGTATTCACAAGAATTTAGTAAACTCAATATTCTTTAATTTACTCTAACGCTATAAAGTTAGGAGAGGTTCGTAAATCCAAACGACGACTAAGCCTTGAAATTAAAAAATATTCCCTTATATAGTGGTTTAACTGACAAAAGGAACATGGGTCACCTTTGAACATGGGTGCTTAATTTGAGTTCTGGAAAATCAATTCACTTCAATAGTTTTTTATTTTAATTTTAATAAAAATGATAAATCAATGGTTTTAGGTGGAAAAAAAAATTATTACACGACCACAGTATAGTTTTTAGTGTCTAAGGAATCTATGAATAGAGAACAGTTGTTAATTTTTTAAAAAAATTAAAAAGCACGTACATCTTTCTAAATCCCCCATTTATTACCACGCAAATTGATCTAGATTTTTGCCTTCAGATTATAGAATAGATGGTGATGGAATGGAGGTTCTGCAAAACAGCAAACCTCAAAACTATAACTATCAAATTTGCAGTAAAAGTCTCAAATTCCCGAAAACATAAAAGATGAAGCACATAATGTGATGCGCTCAACGTGTCTAGTGAGCTGCCTGGAAGCACTGCTTGAAAGCTACATAATTGTTGGCCCCATAATGTACATGGTCTTTTTCCAGTGTGTAACTCTCCTTATGTACATTGCAACATGTTCCCAGCTTTCGACGTTCATTCATATTCAAAAATAAGAAGGGGAACTGAAGTTCTGCATAATCAAGAAGGCCACGCCGCACTCACAGAGTAGAC
>NCQV01148967.1:1574-14501 GCA_002740545.1 Lophocereus schottii
AATTTTAACTTCTTTTATCACTTTTAGTGGATTCAATATTTAAATGACATACCTTTCATATGTATTTAGTGAAACTTTAGTCACATATGATGAACCTTTTGTGTTTCTTCTTATATCTACATTCTTCTAGTTGTGTTTTCTTCACAATTTGTTTTTTATTTGAACTTATTCTCTCATTTTTGTTATTTCTTTTAATTGTTTTTATAATCCTATTAATGACATAGTAAATTAAACATTGAGAAGTAATTTAGAATTTGATTTTTGAATAATTGCATATCATTTTTTTAAAATAATGAATGCTTTTAAGGAACCTTCTAATTCTTGACTAATAAAAATCTTAATTCTATATGACTAACAATTTCATATTGAATGAATTTTGAATTTTAAGTTATGAATTTTTAAGGTCCAAATAATGAAGCTTTCACTTGTATTTTTAATGAATCTTTGGCTTTAAATGATGGACCTTTTGATATTTCAAACAATGAGCCTTTTCTTTTCTCATTGTTTGAGCAAAGGATGAATTCATTAGTTGCAAGCCATACGATATCTACAATAGATATCATAATCAAACAAATATATAACTAATGCAACAAAATAACCCTTCCGTATTATGATGGATCTTTTTAGCGTGTGTACCTAACACTGTACACACATAAGTATGGTAGAATTAGTGTCTCTCCTTCTCTATGCCAGTTGCCCCCATCAATGCCAGAATACTGTGACCATGAGCCATTCACCTACCACTTCCTAGTTGTAGCTCAAGGAAGTAGCCTAGGTCTTTTTCGGCAAGCATTAACAGTTGGCATCTCACCAGTGATCTCACTATTCTTTCCCCCTTAGCTTGGGTAATAATTGATCAGTGATAGCTTGCATAGGGCATGCGCTCAATGTTGAACAATAGATTCCAGTGGCCAGAACAAGTTGCCACAAGTGGTCTCTCCTCCATCCCACTCCCTAGCCTTATCGGCTCCCCTATTGCTAGCCCGCTTTTTATCTTTTGTCCTTCTGGTTTTTAGTCATGCTCCTAAGCTAGATAGTTGCCCTCCTTTCCCCATCCCTTTCCTCTCCGTTAAGGTGGTCGATGAGAACACAACCCCTTCCTAATGATTTTTAAGTTGAAGGGAGTTAACTAATAATTAAAAAAAATTAATGGATTATAAATAAGACTTATCTAAATGTGGAGGTTGTATGTGATAATAAATCATTTGTAAAATCTATTCCTCCTAAGCTATAATGGTGGCAAAATAAGATTGAATTTATTTAATCTTTTCCTTTATCAAGTTATTAGGATTATTCTTGGAACTAACCTTTACTCATCCTGGGGGTGATATTTACAACAAGCTAAAGGGAAAGTCATCCAAAAGCAAGCCAAGCAATTAAAATTCAAAAAGCCCAACAATGACTAAACATAACTATCATACATTAAATGTTGGCAAAGTACTTGTAATCATAAACCCTTATTAACAAAGCAAGCAAACTATCATTGGTCGTCCCAATGAGATATATGGAAATGATTATTGCCATTGTGAAAAAAGGAGTTTAATTTTGAATGAAAGGGGTTTACTTAAAAGTAAAGGTTTAGGCTCTTTGAAGTAAGCTGTCAAAGTCCCTATAGTAGATATCTTTGTTTACAACTCAAGTAACGGTTAAGATCGAAGGAGCCTTTCAAAGGCTATCTCATCTACATTCTGTAGTTCAAGGACTTCAAGGAGTATCAGGTGAAGAATCCTTGTTGTACAGCGAAGCTAGAAATTGAATATCATTGAGAGAAAGAAACATTGTAACCAGTGTACTCAATCTTGCATTTCAAATCCTTAATACTTGTGATTGTAATATGCTTAAGTGAGAGTTACTACTTTTCTACCTGAGAGTGTTGTCCCCTGTATGCACGGAACTCTAGGAAAAGAGCTCACTAGAGTACTTAGTGTCAATTTTGATGATAGCAAGCATACTCTTGTTGAGTGACCTTCCAGAGTGCACGTTTAAACTCTATAGGTTGACAAGGATTAGCAAAGTTCTTGTTGAGCAGTGACCTATTGGGTATTGGAGAACTCTAGGAGAAGAGCCTGTTAGAGTGTTCAAGTAAGCTCCGATTGTAGGTAAGATGTCAGCAGACACTTGCTAAACTTGTTTCAATGAGATAGTTCACGATTTAAATCTTAAGATCAAGAAAGGACCTTGGCAAGGACTTAACCTAAAGTTGAATTGGGTAAACCTCCTAACAACTCTCTTATCTTGTGTCCTCTATTTACTTTCACAACTAATATTCTTTTAGCACAATCTTTTCACTTTCTAATAGAGTCCCTATTACATTTGCTTCATTACATGTCTTTGCCAGTTTATAGAGTCTTTGATATTAGATGTACTATAAGTTCTCTTATTAAATTCAAAGCTTTTATTTTATTGTTGTTCATATAACTTTCAAAGTGCTCTCATAGCAGAAACAGCCTCTTCAAGAAAAATGTTTTCAAATACCAACAATTTTCTTCATAATCCCCTATCAACTACCTAGGGTGGTTAACCTTGGCTAGTTGGACCAACTATTGGTATCAGAGCTTGTTAACTTATATACGACTTTACTATCAGAGTGAGTAAATATCATAGTCAATGTTGGTGCCATTGAGATTAATCAAGGTAGGTCACATACTAGACCATCCCCGTTTATGGGAACTAACTTTGCATATTGTAAAAAACTTATGTACATATTCCTAAAGGATTAAGCTTATTAGTTATGGAATATTGTCAGCAAAAGGAGATTACGTTCTAATGAAAGTCAAGAAAGAAGAAGTTATGATTGCAAGGGATGAGGAAAAGTAATGAAGGATAAGTTAAGGCACAGAAGAGCCATAGAGGTCTAAACATGCTCTGTTGTGCCTTCGATCAAAATGAGTTTAACAAGGAGTGTGCCTGACACAAGTAAGCAACATCACAACCTATGAACAAACAAGCTACATCAAGGAGACTAAATTAGTCTCTACGTAGGTCAATATAAGTCATTCAAATGACACCAAATGAATCTATCAAAGAGATATACTCTTATAAAGCTTGTCAAAAATCTTAAATATATAGGAAGAATTTATTTAAATGAGGAATGGTGAGAAAAATACACATATGTCTCACTAATGCCAAATGGGGGACTTAAGGTGACAACTGTTGATGAAGCTCAACAACTCCAGACTCTTCAACTTGGTAATCTACTAGGAAACTTGCTCACTCATGAGATACCCCTTAAGAAGAGTAAGATGATATGCCCAGAAAGTAGCTACATTGAAGGCTACCAAGGAAGACTATGATCATCATGATGAAACTTAGATGAAGAAGATGAAGCCATATCAATGCTAGCAAGATAGTTCAAGAAGGTTTTGAAGAGAAAATACCTTTTTAATTATAGGAATACCTTGAAAAACCAATCATCTAAATTCAAAGGTAAAAAATCCAATATGCAGAACTCTAGACTAAATTACATGAATTTTAGTAGCCTTGTGAAAGTTTCTTCAACCATCTTAGCATCATAAGGCTGATTTCCTCTATGATGTTCATTTGTATTTTTTTAGATTTCTAGTCTAACTATTTTTGAAACTCTTAATTCTAGATGTAGTTTTTGTCTCTTACCTTAATTTTCGAGTTGAAGTTTAACAATTTTAGGTTTTAATTACATGTATTTTGGCTTAAAACCAATTACCTTTCCTTCCCCTATTCTTCCAATTTTCCAGGATTTGATGCTTTGGTGCTGCCATTGATGTATACTAATGAACCTTGACTAGGAACTTGGTTGAGTTTTGGCTGCTAAGTTGTTTATGGCTTGTCCCCTTGTGCTCTTCATTTCTCCTCTTCTTCCTTTCTTTATACTGATTTCTAGTATGGATTTGATTCTACTAGGTTGTTTACTATTGATTTCAACTCATTTTCCTACTATTTAAATGTTGGTAAGTCTTTATATTTTGGGTTAGTTTTTAGTAATCTGTTTTATGTATCTACCAGTAACGCATTAAAGTTTGTTTATTTTTATGTTATTTCTATTTCATCCTCTTTAACGGGTTCTCTTTTGGATATTTATATTTGTTTTTAATGATCAAATATTATGGCAAATGTTTGCTATTTATAATTTCTTTATTGCTCAAAATCAAAGCTAAAAATTAGCAGGTTGGTGAAATAGGTTGATGCTAATTAATTTTATTGCTTTTGCAAACTTTGCTTTTGTTGACGTTTTCATTTCATAGATTTATGGTTCTATTTAGTCAATTCACTAGGTTTGGTAAGTATTGACTATTGTCATAGCATTGGGGAAAGAAGCTAGGCTAGTAACTGGTTGTAGACGATAAGTTTAGTACACAATCTATATAGTTTTATACTGATGTAATTATCTTTTTTTTCTAATTATTATAAGTTTATGTTACTAAACTGTTATAAGTGCCTAGTTTTACTTAGTCTAATTAGTTTTATTTTCATGTCTGTTTAATAATTTTTAGTGACCCTAATATCACTTCCTGTCTGTGAGGTGATGACCTGCATTCCCTACTTGTATTACAACGTACATTGTGCGTTTTTAGCATTGTTGTTGGGAATAAGGTATGAAATTAGGTCAATTTTCATTTTTATTTGCTATCTCCTTGTTTCTTGATTTATTAAGTTTGCTTTTAATTTTTTGTTTCGTGTGAGCATACCTTCTTGTAGGTCATAGTTTGTAAATACATTTTCATTTATTGTTGTAGGATAATCACTTTCTTTAATGAAGGTGTAAAATACAGAAAAACAAAAAGGAAATTAAAAAATTTAAAAACATAGAAGACATTGAAAAACCAAGAAGTTGGAAATCTCTTAACGCACATGGTGAGCTTAGGAAATTTGAGGAGCCAAATTTGATTTGTATTAGACCCAAGCCTATTTTATGAACTTGAAGTAGGAAGGGTGGACCTTCACTCTCCTCGTACTCGAGAGATCACTTTTACCTAACTAAAATTTCCTGAAAATCTTGCTTTCAATCCCTTTTTATACTTGAGGATTTGCAATTTGAGCTTAATTGGGATTGTGTTGTCATGCTACCAAATTCACCAGTTTTGATGACTTTTGTTTGTTTATTCGAGAGTTTGAGCAGCTGTGTTTTTTTTATTCACATTCTCAGGGTATCCATTAATATCATTAGGTTGAATTTTATTCCTTTCACTCTGAAAAAAGATGCTAAGAGGTGGTTATATGGTCCTAGGGTTAGCTTTATTATCTCTTGGGATTAATTTGTTGATGTTTTCCCTCAGATATATTTTCCCACTGGCAAGAACATTAGAGTTAGGAATGAAATCCTCCAATTTTTGCAAATTGAACATGAGCCTTTCTTGAGTTATATGGATAGGTTCATGGAGTTACTTACCCAATGCCCCCACCACGGTTTAGAGATATGAAATTTGTGCCAAATTTTTTATGAGGGTTCGGACGTGAATACTAGGACTATGGCTGAGTCTATGTATGGGGGGAGAGTCTTTATATACAAATGCAAATAATGCTTGGGATTTTCTTGAGAATTTAAGTGATTGAACTTATGAATAAGAGATAACTACGAAGGCCTCTAGCTTTGATTCCATGATTGTTATGGCTAATAGAGGCCATTTACATTCTTCTCTTAATCATCTCTAGATTCATTATTAAACTTCCTCCTCTTACCTTTATGATTATTTCTCAAACCATTTGTTAGCTCGTGCCCTTACTTTTGTGATCAATTATCATATAAGGAAGCAAGTGACTCCAATTTGTCCTCTACATTTATACCTTCCTCAAAGGTTAGCACAACTACTGACTAGTTTGACCAATGGTGATCTATCTCTCTATTTGGTTGCCTTAGGATAGTTAAGGAAGGAGATAGATTTGAGGATGATGTTAGATTTGATGATGAATGTGGCATGTGTCGTGAGTTAAAGGATACTTTCACTGAATATCATCTATTTAAATAGCCCTATATCCAGGAGATGGGTGAGGTTACACCTTCTACTACGAACCTTTTGATCCTATTTCTATTAAATCTTTACTTGATGTAGCTCTCGCTTCTCTCATTTTGCTCCCTCTTCCCCCTCAATTATTAATCATCCCTTACACCCTCGCGGGTATAGCTTTTTAAAGTCTGAGATTTTTATGCTTGCAATTCTTTGTTTTGATCAAACAGTTGATGATATTGACATAAAGAAACTTAAGAATCATATTGAGGTAGAAGAATTAACTCTAGGCCATTACATGGGCACGGAATCCTATATCATCTTCAATTGACTTTTCCTAGCTTCTTCCCCTCCTCTTTTTGAGATCTGGACTTCATTTTGATATACAGACCATTTTACTTGGTTCATAAATACCTATAGTCACATTATTTATAGACCATTGACAAATGTGTCATATTTTTTTATGTATCCATCTCTCTCATGATTGGGCTCAGGCTTTGATGAGCTCAAGAGAGCTTTGATTTGTATTCCACATGCGTGCTACATTTAGGGTACACATCTTTACTAATACTATTTTCCTTTGAATGGGGATTTGTTCTTGATTATTTACTAAGTTGTTATAAGCTTTTATGGTTATTGATATGAGTAGCAAACTACGATGGGATGGAATGGCTAATGCTCCATGAGCATGCTTTAGTCAAGCAGAAGTGAGATATCAGCTTATCCAATACCTAATCCGATACACTTGTTCATTTTCTTCGTTTCCTTTCTCATTTCTCATTTTCTTATTTCTTTTCATCTTCGTTATATCCACTTGTGTTCAATGTGTTTGCCTTTTTTGTTCTTCTTTCTTTTGTTTTCATGTGTAATTGATTTTATAGACATGTATTGGCTATGGTGCATTGGTTCCCACAATTAGGACATTATGGAGTTTTGATGTGGAGGTGAGGTGCCAGATATAATTTTTTTTTTTTTTGGAATTGTGAAGATGCAAAAGAGTTTTTGGTTCTACTTTATCAATTTCTGTGTCTTCTTAGGTGATATGATCATATGTTGACAAGTTGTTGAGTTATATACTTAGTAGTCTAGGATGTAATTCTGGTTTCCATAATAAACTGTCTCATATATGTGATTTTGTATACCTTGGAAACTTTTTTCATAAACTATTTGTGTCTGGTTGCGAAGTTTCTATAAGAGCTTTTTTTTTTGTTTAGTTGCCTTCTAACTCCTATTTTAATCCCCCCCAAAAAGTGTTTAAAAATTTGGCACCAATGTTAACAACCACTATATAATTATTTTATATCGCTAATTGGCTTGAGTATGTGCCATTATACTTGATTACACCTCTATTTACGAAATGAAATAACTATTTTGCACAACCAATAAAACCCCGTTTAAAAGGGAAGACCAGAATATTTGCAAGAGAGGTCAAGTGGGTTTGAGTGTAAGCATATTAATCTTGACAACATGAAAGAACTAAAGAACAAAAGAGGAAAGAAGTAAATTATGCAAGCCAAAGGACTTGTCCATGTTAGCATCTTGATTTCTAAGGATGGTACACATTTGCACTCACACCAAGGTGTACATATCATTTCAAATTGTTATATAGCATGAAAAGTGGGAGTCGGGGTGCACCTTGTGGCTTAGATGTCTTTCGATTGTACATTCTCTTTGTATATAGTTTGCTGGCCCACTTTTTGGGGTCATGCAATTGCTCAAGTTGTATACATATCTCTCTTTTTCTTATATATATGATAAGTTTGAGAATTTCCAAAAGGAGTTTCTTTTCTTTAAAAGATTCTCCAGGTATATCCTTTATAAACCCTTATAAGAGCTTACTTAGCCCTTGGGAGGAACAAAGGAGTTTAAAGGGCGTGTTGCATGTACTAAATGCTATCATGATTCCTATGAATATGAGTCAGGGTTTTCATTTCTTATTTTCATTTTAGGTAGTTAACTTCTTATTTTGCTCGAGAATGCATGCACATTCGCTATTTACTGAAATGTATGCTCAACATCCTAGGCTGACTAGATGAAGCTATCTTCTGAAGTATGGAGCATACTTAGATGTTCCTTAGACCAATTTACTCCATCCATTATAGAAACAAAGACCTTGTAATGGAAGGCTGATGAGAAGAATGTTCTCTATCAGTGCAAAAATAATGTACGCAACATGATTGGAACTCCTAGGCATAAGGATATCAGTTCAATCAAAAAATCATACAATTTTATTTTCGTAAGTCCTTAACTTTCACCTGTAATAAGGATTTTTATTTTCATTTTATTATTTTGCACGATATTATAGAAAAGACAAAAAATAGAGAAAATTTTAAAAACTACAATGTGGGTTTTATTTCTATTCAGTGCTAGTTATATCTATTATTTAATAGCCCAAAATTTAACCAGTACAAATTCATTCGGGAGGGTAAAAAGGTTGGAAAAAATCCTAAAATTTCCCACCTTCCATCGCACATGCTGCCCTACCTCATTAGGTTCTCTCTTCTCATCTTCCTGCTACTTGTGCTAGTATAACACTTCCCTCCTAGGACTATCACAATCTGCTCCTTACATTATGAAATCTCATGTTCCCTTCTCTCTAGCCCCCACCCCCACCATCATCAAGCATCTCACCATGAATCTCAAAACACCATCTCGACCATACACCCAATCAAAGACTTAGGTTAATCAAAGAGGGACCTCAAGTTGGATATAAAAGGGAAGAAGTAGCAGTGACAAAATATTTAGCCTAACTTTAAATAGTTTTTGAGCAGAGTTAAGAGTAGTAATTAGGTTTAGATTCTAAGTCCTTATCTAATTTTTGTTTGCATTTGTTTAGATCTTTATTCTAATTCTTTTTGAAACTTTTATTTTTTAATATAAATTTTTTCTCTTATCTTTATTTTTGAGTTGGAATTTGCAATTTTGGATGTTAATGGCATGATTTTTAGTTTTGTTTAATTTGGTTCTCCCTCCCTTATTCTTTATTAATTTTGGCTTTAATGCTTTGTTACTGCCATTAATGAAGGTGAAGGAAGTTTGGATGGGGCACTAGGTCGAATTTGGTTGAGCCAAGATATTTTGGCTTGTTCCCTCATGCTCTTCCTTTTCCTCATCTTCCTTTCGCTGCATTGATTTTTAGTATATGGAACCTCAATTTCACTAGGTTGTCTAATGTCGATTTCAACTAATTTCCTTCCTTGTTATATGTTGGTGAGTTTTTGTTTTTTGGGTTAGGTTTTGGTGATCTGTTTCATGTTTTCACCATAAATGAGCTAAGCTTCTTTGTCTTTATGTTATTCTTTTTCTTTCTCTTTGACTAGTTCTGTTTTAGATATTTAGTATTTGTTTTTGATGATCAAATATTGTGGCTAATCTTTAGAATTTGCAATTTCTTTATATGTTTGTACTCAAAATTAAAATCTTAGTGAACTAGGTCGATGCTAATTATTTTTATGGTTTTTACAAGCTTTAATTTTGTTCTAATGCTTTTATTTCATGAGTTTTTGGTTCTCTTTAGGTAATTCACTAGGTTAGGAAACTATTGGTTATTGTCATAAGGTTTGGCATAGATTTAAGGAATTATTCATTATTGTTATATGGTTTGGCAATTACTTAATAGGTTACAGATAGTAAGTTTAGTATAGGATTTATACAGCTTCAGATGGATGTGATTATCTAGTTTTATTATTATTAGTAGTAGTAGTTTATGTTACTAAATTTCTATAAATACCTAGTTTCAGTTGGCCTAGTTAGTTTTAAATTCATATTAGTTTAGTATTTTTAGGGACCTAATCCCATTCCCTATCCTTGAGCAGACGACCTATATTCATTGGTTTTGTTATAATATACACTGTACACTTGTAGTTTGGATCCCAAAATTCCTAACAAAGGGACCAAGCAACTTGTACTATACTAGAAGATATTAGAGAAGTTCTAACTTTGAAGCAAGCCTAAACTACTCTAAACAATCCAAAGGATATCAAGGCACCCTAAGAACTAGAAGAAGATGGAGATAATCTAATATCTTAGAGAAATTCATGATTACTCTGGCCATAGAAAACAAAGCAACATGAACATACCCTTCACGGGAGCTATAATTTCACAAATTAGGGTACCAAAGAGAACTAGGCCTTCAAGCTTCAACCCTGACCTATGACCCAATTTTAAAGTTGGAGGCTTTAAGATGATTTTATCTCCATTTGTAGGCATTTTCTAAAAATAAAGATGATATATGGTATGTGGATAACAGATGATAAAAGCATAGGAAAAGGAAATTATCGTTCTTTTCAAAAATTTAATGAAAGAATTGATGCATATGAATTTGTGTGGCCCTGTTCTGGTCAAAAGTCTTGGTAGAAGTGAGTATGTATTTGTTATTATCAATAATTTTTACAGAAATACATGGACACTATTTCTAAAGGACAAGATTGCAACCTTCAGAGTTTGTCACACTAATCAAACAAGTGTAGGCTTCAAAGGATTTGACAATAGTTGCCACACAGAGTGATCATTGTAGAGAATTTGATCAAGAATTTTACTAAATATTATCGAAAGCATAGGATCTCCTACAGCATCTCAACTATAAGAACACTACAACAAAATGGAGTTGTTGAAAGAAAGAGTGAAACCCTAGAAGACATGGTAGAACAATGATTTGTGACAATGATTTACCGAGGTCTTTATACGTAGAAGCTATAAACATAACGAACTACATTCTATACAGATGCTTAATAGACTAATTCTCAAAAGACATTTATGAGATCTTCAAGGGAAAGAAATATAATATACCATATTTCGGAGCCTTCAGTAGCAAATGCTATATCCACAATAATAATGGGGATAATATTAGTAAATTTAATGTTAGAACTAATGAAGGTATTTTTGTTGGATACTTAGCTCATAGAAAAGCCTACATTGTGCAATAAGAGGGCTAAAATAATAGGGGAAAGTATTGATGTTGTTTTTGATGAAAACAATGATGGTTGTATTAGATCATTATCCTTTTATGAGTTTAAGCCTAGCAAATCAAGCGATGAAGAAGAAACAGATGATGAAGCCATCAAAGCCCTACCTAAGAGCCATCTCGATGAAGATCATAATCAAACTCAAAATGCTTAAACCTCTAATAAAATTGAGAAGTCAATGTAACCTCTAATAAAACGTAGGAGTCTAAAAGAGAATTAAAAAATAATTATGCTCAATCTTTAGAGAATGTGATATCTAATATTCATAGTGGTGTAAGAAGTTGTTCCTCTCTCAAAAAAAAAAATATAAGTTCATTTCATCCCTTTGCATCTTTTGTTGAACTTAGGAGCCCCTCAAAGGCTCTTGAAGACACTAATTGGACCACTGTTGGGTAAGAAGAGCTGAAGCAGTTTGAAATTAATACAGTTTGGACCTTGATTTTTAGACTCAAAAACCATTTAGTAAATGAACCAAATGGGGCTCTAGAAACAGGGTCAATGAAATAAGGATGATTGCTAGAAAAAAAAGCTAGACTAATAGTAAAAAGGTACAGTTAAAAACAAGGAATTGATTATGCTGAGACCTTTACCTCTATGGCCACACTTGAAGCTATCGAATTACTTCAGGCATATGTAGCATCTTCAAAAATTAAGCTCTATCAAATGAATGTGACATGTGAATTTCTAAATGTGTATTTGAATAAGAGGTGTACGTCAGACAACCTTTTGATTTTGATGACTTAGAAAACCCTAATTATGTGTACGAGCAGCACAAAGCTCCTTATAAACTAAAACAAGCACCTACGGCTTGGTATGAAAGATATACTGAGTTTATACTTGATTACGACTTTAAAGAGGTAAGATTGACAAAACCTTTTTTTTTAACTATTGAAACTTTTTCCTAAAGAGTACATATGTCATTATTATGTACTACCTACTAGATATTAAACTATCTCTATTATGGAAAAAGAATTTTTTTTTTTAAGAGTCTAAGACTATTCACTAACACATTGGTGCTCATTCCCCTCCCTGCAACTTATTTCCCTTTTATAGGTGCAGGTGCACCCTAAGATGGTTAGCCATGCATCTCTTGAAATATTTTAAGACACCTTTGCTCTTGGTGTTGTTTTTAGATGACATAAACCAAATAAAATGTGCTTTTTCTTTGGCGTGTTTGTAAATATTTTAGCTATTTAATGTGAATATAAGGGTTGTATGGTTGTAGTTGGTTTATGCATGTAATAAGTCAATTATAAAACTAAGCCTAAAATAGCAATGTGTAGTAGTAGCCTTGATAAGCCAATGTTGCCATTATGACTTTTACTCACAAGTGAATTTGTTTGAATTTGATCAACTAGATTAAGTAGGGTTAAGCTAGGAGATATTGTCCTTATTATTCCAGGTTTAGGTCTAATGTACAAAATGTTTTAATTGCTTTCCATTTCTATAAACTTCGAAGGCAGGGAATTACGAGTGACTTTGGCTCATTGTGCAACAAGTCTTACTAATATAGCCAATTTATAACAAAATTAGGCCACATTTGACAAGTGAACCCACCTAAAGATTAGTCTTAGATCTCATTCTGAAGTCCTATTAGTTATCCTTATAGTGTAGCCTATCACATCTATGTTATTAGAGGATTAGGGTCATTAAAACCAACAGTGTATGATTATGTGTGCTATGCTTATGAATTTTATTGTGTATGTGATTGTGTCTTTTACTTTCCCTTTACTCCAGACATGTATTATGAAGAAACTATTAGGATTTGAAGCCATTAGTCACATGCTCATTATAAGAGAATCTATTAATTTGTACCATTAAATTTTTACCCAATATGCTAAGATTTTTTTAAAATAACCACTTGTTGGATTTGAAACTTTTCCTAAAAGATACCATAGAAAGTGCGTTAGAAAAGGTTTTTGTGCAAATTTTAGTTTACCACAAAGTATATAGCTTTTCTCGTAAATTAGAGTTTAACACAAACATCAATTTTGATGGAGACCCATCCCCTATCATGACCCAAGGCCATCAAGGAATCCAAA
>NCQV01148972.1:2887-17483 GCA_002740545.1 Lophocereus schottii
CAAAAGTTAAACAACTCACATATGATTAAATTAAACATCTAACTACTCTAAAATGATAAATCTAAAGAGAAAGAGGAAGACGAGAGAGAAGAGTTTACTCAGCCAAAATGCGTGCTTGAATTTCTAGATTGCTGGACCCAATCCTGCTTCCTCGCAAATCTTCTTCTTCTACTTGCTCTCAACTCTCTCTCTCTAATCTAATCTAAACTAATCTAAGAGAGGAAATTGGAATGAAGGGATGATGCTCTCCTTTCTACTGCTAAGGGATGACCTATTTATAGAAAAACATAATCAACCTCGGCCACACGATGAGGAAAAACGAAGAGATTAGTAGTTATGTCTCCATCATAGACCGTGGCATCCACCACATGCTGACCGTGGTGCTGGCTGGAACTCAATTCTTTTGGTCTTCCTTTCTCCCATCGGCAAAGCAAGTTAGGGGCATCCATGGTGAGTCAAAATACATCTAAATGAGGGTCAAATGCTGGGTCAAAATGGCCAAAAATCCTGCAAATGTCATCAAACAACCATACCCAAGAATAAATCGCGAATAGGAGTATAAATTTTAACATTAAGCACATAATTCTCCTAAAAATGCAGCAAAATGATCCTAAAATGATGTACGCTTTAAGCACGTATCAATAATGAGCGAGTAGTTTCTATTTTGTCTAGGGATTTAGTAGTTTACAAAAGTATAGTTGGGTCATGTTTTAATCTAAAGAATTATGCTTATTTTCATGATTGGTTTGATTTCGTTCTACTAAGTGATTTTCATGTTATGAGTGGATTTTCGGTCAAAATTTACTTGCACACTTAAAATAATTGGGTAAAAAACTTAAAAGTGACATTTGATTGTTAGATTGCTTGATAAAACCTAACATAACTTCATCATAAAAGAGAGATTTGTATAGTAGGAGGACATAGAGTGTAATTTAAGATGTTTAACTTAGATTAAGACAAACTAGTTTGAAAGAATGACTTTTGCTTAGTTTAGGCAAATTTGGTTGAGTTCGAAAGAATAGACTAAATTTTTGAATAGATTGCAAATCCTCGAAATTAATCGATTAGTGAAAAGCACATCCTTATCATTTTGATCCAATTTATTTTCATAACTACATGAATTCCTAGGCATGTTTCCTTAATTGATTTAAAAATTAGTAAATTAGAAGTTGTTAAATCAAACTCTCTTGAATTAGAATTTTACTTAGCATATTTTGGTAGACAAAACTCGATAGATTACATTGGTCCAGGAGGAGCGATTTTTTAATCTATATTACGACTACCCGTACACTTGCGGCAGTAGTCAAATTTTTTTTGCGCCGTTGCTGGGGATCAATCTGTTAACTATTGAGTTAGTCTTATGGAAGTGATTTAGAATTTTGTTTTCTTGTTTGATTGAACTGGTAGTGTTGGTGATAGTGCTTGTTGGAATTTTTCCTATTTATGCTTAGTTTAATCTTGTGCGAACCTGATCCTGAGGCTGAAAGGACTTTTCGCTTAAGGAGGAGGAAGCAGAGCATTGAAGAACAAAGACGCGAGGCAAGAATGAATCCAACGAACATGGCGGGAGAAGGTGGTGACCAAAGAAGGACACTTTGAGATTTCGTTACCCTTGGAGTCCAAGGGATCACCTCAAGCATCACTCACCCTACTGCTGATCCATCAATTTTGAGCTCAAACAGTGCTCATTTCGATGGTGCAATAATCCCAATTTGGAGGAATGCCTTTGGAAGACCTGAATCTACACCTCTCAGTCTTTTTAAAGGTGTGTGATACGTTAAAATATAATGGAGTCTCCACTGATGTAATTCTCTTGCGCTTATTTCCTTTCTCATTGAGGGATAAAGTGAGGGCTTCGTTATACTCCTTGCCGTCTGAATGTATTACCACTTGGGATGAGTTGACAAGAGCCTTTCTTGCTAAGTTTTTCCCTCTGAGCAAAATAGCAAGCTTGAGAGATCAGATCACCAACTTCACACAAATAGATGAAGAGACGCTCTACGAAGCTTGGGAGCAATTTATAGATTTGCTGCATTTATGCCCCCATCATGGTCTTCAGTGTTGGATGATTATCCAAGCCTTTTATAATGGATTGACCCAACCTGTGAGGTCTACTATTGATGTGGTGGTAGGAGGAACCTTGATGATCAAAACTGAGGATGAAGCCTATAATCTAATTGAGGAGATGACACTTAACAACTTTTAATTGTCCACCAAACGAGGCCAACCCAAACGGATTGGAGGTAAGCTTGACGTTGATGCGCTTATTTTACTTTCTACTAAAGTAGATACTATGACTTAAAAACTGGACCGAATGAATGTTAATGCTGTGAATTCTAATGCCCTTTCCCCTTGTGAAATTTATAGTTCTACTGAGCATGTAACTTTGAATTGTCAAATTGGGAACCCTTTTTCCTAAGACCCTAGTGAAGTTAACCATATTCAAAATTTCAACCTGAGACTGGTCAATGACCCTTATTTTAGTGCATATAATTCGGGTTAGAAGAATCATTTGAATTTCTCCTATAGGTCTAATCTAAACCCATCGAATATGAACCATATGAATGCTAGACCAATCCCTGGTCTTCAAAGATCGTTGTTCCTTTCTCAAATGCCCCAAAAGTCAAATTTAGAAGCAATGATAGAAAATATGCTTATAGTGCAACACCAAAAGGATGAGTATATTAAGCAATTAGCCTCAAAAGTTGATATGCTTACCACTTATAATAGGATATTGGAAGCCCAGATTGCCCAAAAAGCTAGCTTTTCATCGATGCTCTCAGATAGATTTCCTAGCAAGCCCGAACCTACTATTCGAGAGCATTGCAATTGTGTCACCTTGAAGGAAGAAGTAGAGGATTTAACTGACACTGAGGACATACCAATGGAAGAGGGTAGAGAAATAATCATGGTCGGAAGTAAGGAGAGAAATAATGGTGGCAAGACTGCCACATTGGTAGAGAATGACACTATAGAGATCCCCACAGTTTTTCCATCTAAGCTCCCTGACCCTGGTAGTTTTTCTAGCCCCTGTATTTTGGGAAAGGTAGAAATTGAGGGAGCTTTATGTGATCTAGGTGCAAGTGTCAATATAATGCCATATTCTTTATTTCATAAGCTTCACGTAGAGCCATTGCTAGCTGCACCCTTTTCACTACGTAGCTGACGACACTATGACGCAACCCATAGGCACATTGGATAATGTGCCAGTCAATATTGGAGATATTTGGGTGTTGTAGGACTTTGTCATAGTTGATATGCCCAGGACAGATGATGCTCAAATTATCCTAGGTCAGCCAATTTTGGCTACAGCTGATTGCCACATTAATGTAAGAAAGAGACGGATTACATTTGAGGTAGAAGGCTGCTATGCTGTGTTTTGTTATACAAAAAAAGACGTGGTTTCTCCTAGTTCTTCTTTATTGGATGCATTACCCTTTTCCCTTAAGATTGACATGGAGGATGTTTTGAATTATGAAGATCCTCTTGATTCGGACTAGATTTCTTATGAGGACCTCGACCAAAGGTATGTTAAGCTAGAGTTTCCTGTTCCTATATCACCTAACACACCCAAGTTTGAGGTCCCTGTTCCTAATGAGTCTTTTGTGAGCAACTATTACAGGTCCACACAAGCTGGTCTCTCTATGCCCCCTATGGAAGGATTTGATGCAGATTTTGATTTAGGGTTTGAACAAGTTAATAGTAACCCGCCTGATAGGCCACAAGTGCACTTTATTTTGTACGCAGATAATACATTATGGCACTGTGTCATGAAAACGAAGGACCTTCAACCAGAACTTTTAAGATGGCACCTTTGAATGAAGAAGTTTGACTTTGTGGTCTGTGATAAAGCCAATGTCTGTACACTTACTGATCCGGACTAGGCATAGAAGAAGGGTCAAGCTCTTGACCTTAAAAGAGCGCTTTTTGGGAGGCAACCCAAGCTCTTTTTTCTTTTTCCTTCCTTAGCTTTTATTTTTACTATTTTTGTAGTTTGTAAAAAAAAAAAGAAAAAGAAAAAGAAACAGAAGAAAAAAAACCTATGCCAGCGGACACCATGGTTTGACTGTGGTAAACCCCATGGCCTGTGGTGTACTGTTACGGCCCGTGGGCTAGGTTTTTAGTCGCGGTGATAGCTCATCTCCTTCACAATTCATCTTCAACCTCGAGTCTCTCTCTCTCTACCTCCATTTTCTTTCTCTAAACCCTCCATAGCTAATACTTTCAATCTTCCCTCATTTCTTCCCCATTTTTACTCATTTTCACCTAAAATCAGCCCCTTTCACTCAATCTTTTCCCTTTCCCCATAAATTTCATCTTTTTCTTCTTTTTCTCTTCAAACTCATCTCACATCACTCATCCACCATACCCATCTTTTTCCTCTCTTCTTCTTCTTCTTCTTCTTCTTCTTCTTCTTCTTCTTCTTCTTCTTCTTCTTCCACAATGTCTTCATTTTTGTCTTCAAACTCATCTCACATTACAATTCTATGAAAGTGCTCATGATTGTCTAGTGCGTTTGCATATTAGTGATGACAAATTTGAGTCTTGTTAAGTTTATAGTAGATTTGAGTCCAAGGAATAAGAATTGAGAGAACCTTCATTATTATTAAACACATGAGTGATAAGTGCCACATAACTATATTGAGGTTCTATCAGCCTTGCTAGCTTTACTTGTTTCATATGTTCAAATGACTATATTTGACTATTTGGGAAGATTGATTCAAATTTGACATTGTGGTCTATCAAAAGATTTTTGAAAATTTCATTCCCTAATTTGTTTATTAATGATTTTTATATCTTTTTGGGCTACCTTTGGATCAGCTTTGCCATTTTGAATGTTACCTATGTCTATCTTGAAAAGGTTGTGTATACTTTGTTTTTCTTTGCATTGCTTGTGGATAAGCAACATCTAAGCATGGGGGAATTTGATAAGTGCTTAATGTATACATCATTTTTAGGGCTATTTTGCCATATTTTTAGGAGAGTTATGTGCTTAATATTATTATTTATACTTCTATTCTCGATTTATGCTTAGGTATGGTTGTTTGATATATTTTGTAGGATTTTAGGCTTTTTTACCCAACATTTGACCTTTAATGGATATATTTTGACCTCCTCCATGGATACCCATGTGATGCTATGCCCGTAGAGTAAGAAAAAAGTTGGACATCGGTTCCACCCCAGACTACGATCGGACTGTGGTGTTTGCCAGAGTCCGTGGTGAGTTTAGAAACTATTACCTCTTTGTTTTCCTTCAGTGGTGTGGCTGGAAAAAGTCTGAGCTCTCCTATAATAGGGCTTCACTCAGCAGCAGAAAAGAAAGGCATATGCATAGAGATATAGATAGAAAGCAAGCAAGAGTAGCATAGTTTATCTTGTTTCTTAAATTTTTATTCTTTTTAGTTTAGATTTTTAGTTTGGCATTTGTATTAGTGAGAAATCTTGGGTGTGAGTGTTTGATCTTGAGGCAGTTTGAAGCCCTTGGTTAAAGGATATTCTTAGTTAAGCCCTTCCACTCAGATTTCACAATGTTGGTTAGTTGTTTAATCCTTAATCATGAGCGAGTAGTTCTTATTTTGTCAAGGGATTTAGTAGTTTATGAAAGTATAGTTAGGTCATGTTTTAATCTATAGAATTGTGCTTATTTTCATGATTGGTTTGATTTCGTTCTACCAAGTGATTCTCATGTTTGAGTGGATTTTTGAGCAAAATTTGCTTGCACACTTGAAGCAATTGAGTGAAAAACTAAAATGTGACATTTGATTGTTAGACTGTTTCATAAAACCTAACATAACGTCGTCTTGAAAGAGAGATTTGTATGTTAGGAGGACATAGAGTGTAATCGAAGATGTTTAACATGGATTAAGGCAAATTAGTTTGAAAGAATGATTTTTGCTTAGTTTAGGCAAATTTGGTTGAGTTTGAAAGAATAGACTAAATTTTTGGATAGATTGCAAATCCTCGAAATTAAACGGTTAGAGAAAAGCACATCCTTATCATTTTGATCCAACCATTTCATAACTGCATGAATTCCTAGGCTTGTTTCCTTAATTGATTTAAAAATTAGTGAATTAGAAGTTGTTAAATCAAACCCTCTTGAATTAAATTTTACTTAGCATATTTTGGTAGACAAAACTCGATAGATTACATTGGTCCCTGAGGAGCGATCTTTTTATCTATACTACGACTACCCGTGCACTTGCAGTAATGCACATAATGGTACATAAATATTCAGAGAAAACAATGGGTGGAGATAATTAAAACAAAAGGAGAATTGCCTTTGTACGTGATCAAGAGTCGTGGCTCGCAATTATTCTAAATACATGTGCAAATACTTGATGCTACGCACTAACACAAGGCATAGCTGGAGGGAAAGAACAATTGATGAATATGTCCAAGGAAAAACAAAGTTTTATAAAAGTTTATAGCTTTGTTCCCAACAAAAAAAAAATGAAGAAGAAAAATATAATTTCTCATGTGAAGGTGCTAGGCTTATATCAATTTCTCATGTGAAGATGTTGCGTTCACATGTGTACATAAAGAAAATTTATTTTCCTAATTCTTTGCTTTATCATATGTCAACTTGATTAAGGGCCAAAGAGTTGATGACAAGAAAGTTGGACGAAAAAAGCATGAGAGGGGCCTAGAGCTACAAACACAATAAATTCCATTCTACAATCAAAATAGGTGACTGCCGCTTATGCACACATATAAGAGATGCTCAAATTACGTTAAGGTTTTAGTGGGACAAATTAATTGCAATGAATAATTCTTTATATCTACAGTAAAGCAATTGGACAAAACCATTGCTTCTATCAAGATTTCTTGCCATGTAATTCTAGTATTTAAAAACCCAGAAATAAAAAGTCAATCTCCTGTTTTCAAGGCTAGGCCTTATCTCACATTGACATTTGAAATGGATTTTTGCAAATTATGTGCCATGATAGTGTAATTATGATGATAAGACTAGGTCTCATAAAGTTGCAAGGACGAAAAAGGGATAAGCGTAGGTTTGACTTGGAGATTTGACCAATGCTTGAAGACGTTAGTAGAGGCAATGTAATGAAGGGTGTTTGAATGCACTCAATTGTATCGTTTTGTAGGTACATGGCAAGCTACAATTGGGAAATTGAAGATATCTCCTAAGTTTTATTGTTCCCCAAGCTAGGCATACCCCAAAAAAAAGAAGATCAAGAATGCTGATTGAAGACCCTATAAAGTCAAGAAGACTGTCCTACATGTTGCATATGTGTTCTTGTTAGCATTTAAGTTTCAAGACCTCACCACATCTAAAAACTCCAAAATAGTTGATGCAGCCAACCCCTGATGGGGCATTTGTAGAAAGTAAATTTTTTCAAACCCACCAAGACTTGCCATTTAGAAAATCAAATATTTACTAGAGATGTATTGTGACCAATTTCACTTGTCACAAATGGTGCAGAAAATAAGTGATTGTTTTTAATGGAGATAATTAGGAGGGAAACGTTAACTCCAGTTTCTTTATAAATAAAGTGCTACCCCCCTTATTTAAAGGGTCTGAAATATGAAGAACTCACAAGAGCTCAAGAATTCTCTCAGGAAGAAGACATCAAGCACTTGAAGTACGTATTGTCCTCTCCTGGAGATCAAGTACCTTTTCTTGATTGAGCTTACACCTGGTAGGCCCGCTAATGAAATTCGTTCAAGCTTAATCAAGGAGAATAGAAGGTTTTACTATACTTATTCTCGTAACAGTTAAGCAAAGATTGTACCAATTCATTGATATAAATACGAAAATTGAATTTGTTTCTCAATTTATGGTTTAATTTACTTTAGGCTTGAAATTTGTGTATACACTAACGTCGGTTGCTTACAAGCAAAGTTCACAAGTATAAAAACATGTACATAGAATAGAATGATTTTGATTTTAAACTCGGAAGGATACAATGCACATTAAATCCATGAGTTAAGCTCTTGTATTGTGTGTTACACTCTTCTTCTTTAGCAAAGATATCTATTTATAGGCGTCATTCTTCGTACGAACCATTAGAGCTAAAAGATAGAGTTTCTAGAATATTCTGATGAAGGTTTCTTCATAAGGGCTAGGAGTTGGTTTAAGGGCCTTGAACTTTGCTTTTACTCACGACATTTATTCTATCTAGTTTGCCATAAGGTGTTGAGCCCACAGAAAACTACAGTGATTTCAATTTTGCATTTTCCAATTAATTAAAAGAGTGATTTTAGATTGAGAAGTTCAAAAATTGAAATCAAAATAAAGAAACTTAAAAAAAGTAAATCAAGAAAACAAAGAGAGACCAAATTAGAAAGAATTGAGGGCTCACACTTCATCATTGATTCAATATTGAATTACATGTTTTAACTGGGGGTTCAATCAGTCTCAGCTACAAGCATTAGTATGAATTATTCAAGTTTGAGATAACCCATCTAGTTTCTAGAATAATTTTTAATTAAAAATTATAATTTTAAGTCGAATTGTGTAATTATTATATTACCTAACAAGGTTTAGTATAAAAATGAGATAGAAAATTAATCTATCGAGAAAGAACATCTGCAAACTATAGAAATAATTCATGTAAATTAGATTAAATTATAAACTAAAACTGTCCAATACAAGAGATTAAAGTCAACCATAAAAGAAACAAAGAAAATTCAACATTATTAGTCCATGATCCGCATTAATGGTGTAGCAAATCACAAAAATAGAAAATACCACTAGACTTAGCCATAATATCGGTTGATGGTGTATTTTACTCCTTATAATAAAATCTTAACGATTAATGTTCAACCTGAAATTATATCATTTCATATCATTTTATTGTCTAATATGTGTTCAAAAACTAAATCGTTAAATTAGAATTTGAATATATTTTGTTTATTTTGTCGGAATTATAAAAGTTTGAAGAGAATGCATAAATTGTTAGCCCAAGGGGTTGGACGAAAAGGAATCAAATGAAAGAAAAGAAAAAAAAGAGAAGCCCTTCCTATTAGTCCACCTAGGCCTAGAACTTGCTTGAGCCCAGCCAGCAGTCCACTCCGAGCAGTCCAATTCACAGCCCCACCTCACATGACTTGCATGTGAGGCCCTTTTCGCCTCCTCTCTCAGATGGGCTTGCCTATTGTCCTGTTTCCCTGCGGCTTGAAGACCCAAATTCTTCCCAACACCTCATCTTGTCCTCCTCATTCTCCGCACCGTGTGGGCTTGGCCTAATTGTCTCTTACCCCCCAGCTCTCTTGCCTCTCTTGCAGGCTGAGCCCATATGCTACCTAGATTTCCCCTACCCTTACTTAAACTCACATGCAACCTATGTTGCTATCTTCCTCCTTCCCACTTAATTCATGTGCATTGCATGTGACAACAACCCCCTTCTTCTTCTTTCTCTCTGTTTGGCTTAAACTAGAAGAGCCGGAGACCTTTGCTTCTTTTTTTCTTTGACTCCTCCTCTATGATAATTGCAACTTTTAGTTTCTCTCTTGTCTTTCATTATCACCATTAACCTCATTCGTTGCTCTCCATCATCATCATCATTATTCCTTTGGCGGTTTTATTTTGAGAATTAAGTGAAGCAATGAAGAGCTCTGGGAAGTTTGGTTTTTGGCTATAACAAGTAGGCCCGAGATTGATTCAAAGCAAGAAGCATATTAGAGATACAGTTGTTTAGGTTTCAATTCATTTTGTTCGGTTTCATTTTAGTTTTATTTTTTATATTTGTATTTAGACCATCAAATTCTGTGTAATTACTTGCAGTGGGGGAAAAAAAGAGTTTTCATTGGTGAGATTGTTTGAGTTACGCTAAAATCTCAATGCGTTCCTTCTTGACATTTTCAAGTATGTGGTATCAACTTGAATATGGAAGGACTAACAATTTGATTTTGGGTTATTTTGTTTCTGCCTCCATATTGTTGCACAAATTGAAGTTCAATCATGGTTTGTTCTCTTGTTAGAACAACTTCAAACAAGCAATTGGCATGGACACACATAAGGGTTTGGTTGTTTGTTACTAGAAGAGATTCATCTCCTCTATTTTGAGCCAAATTTTTGATCTCATGTTCTTAGTTTTTGTCACAAGCTCATTGACTTTTTATTAATGTTAGACGGATCTCATATTTTTTGTTATTTAAGTCACTATTCCTAAGTTAGCCAAATACATTCATTTGGTCAATGGTAGTGTCTAGTTTGATTAAGTTAGTTTGCCAAATTAAAGTATTAGCAAATCTAAACATCACAACCCATCCCTGAGGACAACATCCATAATTGCTACAAGGATAAACTATACACTTGCGGATTTCACAACAAGTCTTTGGCGCGGCTATTGGAAATGAGTTGTTGTTTAGCTGATTGAGTCATTTTCGTTTTTTTCGCATTTGTTAATTTTTGGTTTTGTTTATGTGTTTGTTTAGTGTTAGTTGTTTTAGTTTAAATTTCTTTTGTTTTTGATATTTGATTGGAGTTTGTATTTTAACTTTTATTTTGTTCAATTTTATTTTGCTTTTTGTGACTAATTTTGTGTTGAAAAAAAATAAAATCAATAGTTCGGTGCTATGAATAGTGCAGGGACAAGCATAACTAAAGGAAATATAAAATGTGCAGTTTTTTTATTAAATTTCAGATCCTTTTTTTGTTTTTCTGGGCTAATCTAGTGCTGATTTTGCTATTCTAATAATTTTTGTGGATTCTTAGGGATTTTCACAATCTAGGTGAATCTTTGTGGAATTTTTAGGCATTTACAGAATTTTCAACAATTTTCAAAAATAATTTTCTATTTTAATTTCGCTACGTTGTTATGGGATAGAAAAAATTTGAAAAAAATATATTCATGTTTTATGTGATGGTGCTAAATTTTTTGTGTATAGCATTCTGATTTTCTATTTGATTTTATTTTTTAATACTTTTGCTTGTTTACATTTTAGCTTATTTTCTGTTTTGTTTTGGTTTATTTTGGGTTTTCTGTTTTTGTTGTATTTTAGGGTTAGTTTACTTTCCATTTTTGTTTTTTGTGCAGAAAGAAAAAAAATCAACCAAACTATAAAAAAAAAGAAAAAAAGGATAAAAAGCAAAAATATTTTTATGAGGTTGTGGGCTTTGCATGACTGGTTGGGTTAGAGATCCTGAGAGTAAAAGACTTGTTAGGAGTGAATCCGGCCTTGAATTGAAACCCGAACCTGAACCCAAAGCTGGCTTTGAACTGAAAGAAATGGCGCAAGATAGACCTCTGAGTGACGTTTTCTATCCTCCTAGGACCACTTTTCCTTCATGCTTTAATTTGCTTGACCCAAGACCTAATGTGCCCTTTGATTTGAGACCTCATTGCAGTCAAATGTTTCATAAGTCTATTATTTAGAGGATGCATGTTTGTTTTTAAGGGAACTTGATAAAGTATGTTCCATGATGCATTTTACTAATATTTCTGTTGATGTTGAGCGGATACAATTAATTCCCTTTGCTTTAAAAGATTCTGCTAATGGACGGATGTATGGCTAGACTACTAATTTTGTTTCTTCATAGGATCACTTTGTTATGTTGTTCTTAAGAAAATATTTTTCTGATGTCAAGGCTGTTAAACTAAGGAATGAAATAAATCAATTTGTTCAACTAGAAAGGGAATCATTTTGGAAATACTTGGATAGGTTCAAAAATTTGTTGGTCCAATGTACTCACCATCTTTTAGACTAAGCCCATTTGATCCAGATTACTTATGAAGGACTTTACCAATAGACCCAAACCATTTAGAGTTCATGTGTCAGAGTGGCTTTCTTTCTAAGAGCAGCACTGCTACTTGGGAATTCCAAGAGGACTTAGCTAAAAAGACTATGCAGTAGAAAATCACTAGAGATGATAGTCTAACTTCTAGGTTTGCTAGGGGTGGGATGCATTTTGTTTCTTATGTGTGTTACTTAGAGTCTAAGATTACAGTGTTAGAGAACATGTTGAAGGGGTTGTCTATTTGAATTCCCCAGATTTCTTAGACTTATATGGTGTCTTATTCTCAGTGTTAGGCCTTAGATCATTCTTTAAGTGCATGCCCTTATTTTGCTCACCAGTTATCAACTGGATAAGAGCAAGTGAGTGTGGCTTATCTAAGGCCTAAGAATGACCATTCTCCCCTTAGTATAATTCAGGGTAGAGAAATCACCCTAACCTTTCTTCGAGTAATGGACCAATGTTGCGGTCCTTAATTCTCAACCTGGAGTATTTCCTATAAATAACTCCCAGCCCATCTCTCGCTCTTTAAAGTCTTTTCAGAGACTGACCTTCCAAGGTGTTGCTAATGCACCTACACCTCCATCTTCTGTTACTCAGGTTCAACCTCTAAGGTTGAGAAGAGAATTAATAATAATGTGGAGAGGATGATTAATATTAATATGAAAAAAATGATGAGAATGATAATTGAGCAAATATCCCAATTAGTATCTTCTTCTAGGGAGCCAGATACTTTTCCTAGTCAGCCAGAAGTGAACACTAAGGGTCATGCCTTATATTCTTTTAGAATTAACCCTATTGAGAGTATAAGGAAAGTAAATGCAGTTATATCTTTTAGATCAGCTGAGAGATTAATAATCTAATCGAAAATTCTAAAGACTGCAAGTACCCTCACAATTTTTTCCAAAATTCTTCTCGCTCTTCATCTTTAGAAACTAGTTCATCCAGTAAGTCAAGGGATACTACTAAAGGTGTCCTTAGTGAATCTTCTAATCCTCTGCCTTTTGATTCACCTTTTACTAGAGAGGAACCTAGTGAAAAAGATTTTGCTGATTTAGTGGATCCTTCATCTCCTCAGGACTCTTCTTCGCCTTCTACTGTTAAGAGAGTTCGTAAGCCTTTACCTGCTTTTCCTCATAAGTTGAAAAAGAAAGACCAGGCCCTTGTTGATAAGGTGGGAGAGACCTTCACTTAAGTAAAAATTAACATTCCTTTACTAGATGCTATTCAATAGATACCTCCGTATGCTAAGTTTTTGAAGGACCTATGTACTACCAAGAGAGCCACTAGTCTATCTCAGAAGGTTTTCTTAGCCTCTGGCACTAGTTTTATTATTTCTCACTATATCCCATTGAAATACGAGATCCCCAGTTGCCCTACTATTTCTTTAGTCATAGAGGACAAGCTTATTCATAGAGCCTTGCTGGATTAGGGGCCAAGTCTTTAGTGAGTACGTGAAGTTAGGTTTAGGTGAGCTCAAACCTACAAAGATGGTAATCCAACTAGCTAATAGATCAGCTAGGTTGCCTTGGGTCGTAGTCGAGGATGTGTTCATTAGAGTGGGTGAATTTGTTCACCCTGTGGTTTTGTCGTGCTTGAAAAACTGAGACAGTGACTAATGTTGCCAATCAGATCCCTATTATTTTAGGGCTTCCTTTCTTGGCTACTGTCAAGGTCCTAATTAATTGTAAAAATGGTATGATGAAATTGTCCTTTAGTTATATGACTTTGGAATTAAACATTTTTTATCTATAAAGACAGCCTTCTAGTTTTGATGATATGAAGTTTTCTATTCCTAACTACGTAGAGGATTCTATGTTTAATGATGAGTTTGATGTCATGTTTGCTATCGAGTATGATTTTTTTTTCTAATTATTGATGGACCTAAATATGATATGTTTGAATTTGATGACTTATGTTCTTATTGCTTTTACTTCTGAGTCTACTTCTAAGTTTGTTTCCCATCTGATTTCTCTTGAACTGAAACCTCTTCCTAACTATCTTAAGTATTCATTTTTAGGATCCGATGAATCCTTACCTATGATTATTACTTCTGACATAGATCGGGACCAAGAGGAAAAACTCTTACTTCGAGAGGACAAAGAAACTATAGATTAGACTTTAGGGGATATCAAGGGTATTAGTTCCTCAATTGTGCAGCATAAAATTCATTTAGAGGATAATGCTAAGCCCTACCGAAGCCGTTAGAGGCGTTTGAACTCGTCCTTACAGGAAGTAGTTAGGAAGGAGGTGCTTAAATAGGTAGACCATGGGCTTGTCTATCCCATTTCTGATAGTGAGTGAGTTAGCCCTGTTCAAGTTGCTCCTAAGAGGATCAATATTACTATGATTAGGAATAACAAGAACTAATTCAAGTCCAATCTGGGTGGTGTGTCTATTTTGATTATAGCAAATTGAATGCTACCACTATGAAAGACCATTTTTTCCTTCCCTTCCTTAACTAAATGATGAGAGTTGCTCTACATTGATTATATTGCTTTTTAGAAGGACACTATGGTTTTACCCAGATCTCTATTGCTCCTAAAGATCAGGTAAAGACAACTTTTACATGTCCGTCTAGTACATATGCATTTAGGAGCATGCCTTTTGGATTCCGTAATGCTCTCGCTACCATTCAGAGGTGCTTGATTACTATTTTCTTAAATTTAGTTGAATAGTCCATGAAAAGTTTCATGGATGACGTTTCTGTGTTTGGGTTTTCCTTTGATGATTGTTTGTTTAATCTAAGTAAAGTGTTGCAAAGGTGAAGGGAGAAAAATTTGACTTTAAACTGGGAGAAATGTCATTTCGTGGTTAAAAAGAAGATGGTTGTAAAGCTTGTCGGGAACTACAAATTTAACCACTACTTCAGTTATTAAAACACTTTTTATAGCATAG
>NCQV01148994.1:9430-21143 GCA_002740545.1 Lophocereus schottii
CTCGATCAGTACAAAAGACGAAAGGAAACGACATATATTCTCTTGATTGATCCCACCCACTTTTATTTAATTTACCCCATTCATAATTGAATAGTTTATGTCATTTTTCACACTGAAATTAATTCCAAAAATGTCTAGTGGTTGATGCTATCAGCTTAATTAGGAGGAAGGTCCTATACGGTAAAATTAGATGTTTAAGTAGGTAGTTGATGACATTTCTAATTAGTTATTAACAGATAGTTGTTTAAATTAAATGAGCAATTTAAATAAAAGTGTTGGGTAAATTTAACTTTTGGGTTAGCTAATTAATGTAAATTGACATAAAATAATATAGATAATTTTCAAATATAAAATTTCAAAGGATCTTTTTTGGCCAAAAAATATGAAACGCTACTTCTAAATGCCAAATTAAAAGCTCATACTGTTAACTTTTCAAACACGCTGCTTAAAATACTAAACGTTACGTAAAATGCTAGTCAAAATATAAGGTTACTTAATATGAAAAATTGACTAATTAGTGTTTTGACTTAGTCAAAATACCAAATGTTATTCAAAATACTATTGCTGAACACAGCAGAAGTTTTTTTTTTTGAGCTGTTTGTACGGGGTAGATTTTACATTAGAATTGAACCGAAAGAGTGGGAAAATGGTTATCATTTTCATGCGTTTGAAAACTCGTGTACTAATTGGAAAGGGACATATATTACCGCCACTTTTAAATACATGCCGTTAGTTTTTCCCTCAATTAAATTTAAAAAATGAAATTCACATCCAGTATTTGGGCTTTCCCTTTGTAGAAAATTCATTAAGAATTTTGCATGAATTTGACAGGGATTTTGTACAAAAAGAAAAGTGTCAGTATATTTTAGGAAGTATACTTTACATAATGGTCTATAACTATGGCGTAATAATATTAGGGACGGAGATTTTTAAAAATTAATACATTGGACTATTGAACTATATAAAGGCAAGAGAAATGACTAAAATATCCTTCTTGTTTGGACGCTAACTTATCTTCACAATACAAAATCAAACAAAGAGCCAAATTAGCTCCTCAATTACTCGATTGCAAGTAATTCCTATCGATCTATGCTAAGTAAGAAAATAGGAAAAGAATATTTTCTATCTTTTTGAGTAGTAAAAATTTCGAAAGTTTTTCAATATTAAAGTTTAAAAATAATTTATAACTGTTATAGGAAATGCATTTTATTTTAAAAATTGAAGTCCGATCGAGGAGCGATCACTGTCTAATCATAATAACATTTTAATGTACCAACGATTTAATGTATTATTTTTAGTGGAAAACTATATTGTTCAGAGGAAGGGTTTTTTTTTTTTTTTTTAAGGCAAAGATACAACGTAAATATTACGTGTTAATGGGCTATGTGATGAGTCAGGATGACGTTAAGCTAGTTCCCAATGAGCACTACTCGATCTTTCTTTTCAGTTTGAACTTTGGGTTCTTGAAATTGTATTAAAATCTTTTTAGTTAACAAAACAACTAGAATTTGTATTCATTCTATGCCGGGAGATTGGTACTCTTGTTCTACAGAGCTACTCTATCAGAACTAATTTGTTGAGTAGTAGTGTTAATAAGTGCTAATAAATGCTGATCATTGCTAATGGATGCTGATGAGTGTTGATTAATGTTGAAAAGTATAATTAGCAAATATGACTAAATACTGATGGATGTTGATGAGTGTTGAATATTGATATTAAGTACTCATGATAAATTGAAAAGAACTAAATTCAATCAAACTGAAATTATGATAATGAATGATGATAAGTATGTATGATTGAAAGAGAGTCATACATGCAAATGAACTTATGTTTGTTGAAATTCCAAGCTCGGTTTTGTTAGAACTAAATCAAATTGAATTGAATATTCATTGATCTTCATAAACAAATACTGTTGAATTGAGGTGAATGGGACTTTTTTAAGTTTTACCAAGTTCGCTGTATTAATGGTTTTTTTAAGGGGTGTTATTTATACTATTTTGTTTTTCTTTAGGGCTCTATTTGTACTTGAGTTAAGCTACTATGGGTTGATAAAGGGGCTAAGACTCATTTATCACAAACTTTCGACGATCACAAGACCCAAATTCAAGACATTGCTTAAGAAGAAAGGATGACAAATTAAATCGCAAACCACTCGAACCAACAAATCTTGGTTGTTATTTATATATACTTTCAACCAGTTTAACTTGCTCATTAGCATATTATGTAGCCTTAATTTAAACTGTAGAACAAATGGGACTTTATGCAATTAACCAACTTTGGGAAATCATGGCACAATTGTGCAATACTTTTGCTGAAATATAAGACTTATTCATAGGGCTTCAACCATTAGTTTAAACTTTTGACTAAATTAGTTCTTCAATATGGTATCAGAATCTTTATAAGCAAGAGGTCATAGTTTTGAATCTTAGCAATCTTAGCATCTCTCACATTTAATATCACATAAGGCAAGAAAAAGTATTTGCAGTATCTATGCTTCAAGTCCAATAGATATTCACATAAAGAGTGTGATAGAGTATAAAACCTACTCTTTTAATCATTAGTTTAAACTTTTAGTTGAGTTAGTTCTTGGAAAACTCTGATACATGCAAAGGACCACCCAAGACAAGTAGCGTTCCATCATTAGTGCGATAGAAAGTTATATAAGTTTTCTTTGAATATTTGGGATTTGGGAAATAGAAGACAATTACATTTCATCATGTACGTGGTTAGGATATTTGAAGTTTAGAGAACTTTCATTATGTACGTGGTTAGGATAATCCTATTATTGAAGGAATAAAATAATTGGGTGATGAACTATTTAATCATTAATTGTATGTTGAAAGCTCACTGAATAACAATCTAAATATTCAATTTAAGAAAACTATAAAATATTATATGTGTTATTAGTGAGCATTATTGTATGTATCAGTGAGCATTATTTTATGTATTAGTGAGCATAATATTTTAATGAGTATTATTATATATATACTAGTTTGTATGAGTTAATGAACATGCTACTGAACAGACCTTGGGTGTACAATATTCATGTACCTTGAGAGGATTATTGTTGGAATTAACGAGCAATACTGTACGTGTTGGCGGGCAACATGCCAACATTATGTATGTTGGTTAGATATTGAGCACTATTGTATGTATTAATAAACATTTTACATATATTAGTGAGCATTATTGTGCATGATAATTTAATTAGTGAGTGTTACAATATATACTAGCTAGTAAGGGTTATTGAACATGTTGGCCGGTGAACGGACTGACCTTGAGTGTAGAGTAACCCTTTTCATTCAATTAATTAAGAGGATTATTGTTGAAATTAGTGAGCAATTCCAGATTATATATGTCAGCGATTAATAGTGAGTATCATTGTATGTGTTAGTGAACGATATGTATATATCAGTAAGCATTATTTTTCATCAGTAAGCATTGCTATGCATATTAGTGGGCATTACTAAATATATGTTAGCAAGCAGACATGTGCATATATTATGCTTTACACTTCAATCAATTAGTGAACAATGTCAGATGTACTAGTAAGCAACACTATATATATATGTTAGTGAGCAATACTAATACAAGACAGCAAACAACAAACAATAACAACAACAACAACAACAACAATCACAAAAAAATATCAACAATAATAATATCTTTTTTTGTATACATAAGTAAGCACCGCTGTATATATTAGTAAGCATTGCTAGATACGTTAGTGAGCAAAAATTAGGTGCAATTGTGAAAAAAATATTTTAGTATATCATAATTTTATTAGACATCATTTGTGAGTAAAAAATGCTTATTTATAATTGTTTGCTCTTCATTTAAGAAAATCATATTAATAATGTAAGGAGAAAGAAAATTAAAAAAAAAGAATGAATTGAAAAAGGATTAATTATCTGACCACAAAAGCAAAAGTACTTGTCAGGCCAAAAAAAATTACCTAAAATATTGGAGGCAAGATTCCCATTTAAGATCATAGTTAGGTTGCCCTCAACCTAAAATAACCCCCCCAAAAAAAAAACTATAAAGGTAATTAAAGAGTAATTAAAACAGTAAGCCAAAAGCAGCAAAACACTTATTCCTAGATTTAATTTGTCGCCGTACCTCTTAAAGAAATATAATTGTTCATACATTCAAACTAGCTAGGGCCAGTTGGGTCTACACTCTCTCAGTTACGTTTGATGATTAAGTAAATTAGTTTGTAAATTCGTTCTTAAAAATTGTGCATAGCTTTTGACCAAGATCTACTACTACTACTGTGTCAGTTTATGTTAGTTATTATTTATTTTGAGTTTTGGAATTAAAGATTATATAATTGGGCAATTTCTTATGTGCTCCCAGGAGCACATGCTCTCGTTGTCTATATGTAGGTATTTTTCACGCGTGTATTTGTCATATATTAATTTTTTAATATATATTTGATGATGTGGCTAGTGGAAGTATATACTTCCGGAAGTATGATACACATATTGATATAATTGGTTAAGACGTGGAGGTTTTCCAGCAACGGATCAATCATTCTTTAGCACATAAAAAGAATTTTTTTTTTTTTAATGACGTTAATCTTAGACAGCTTTTGCGTCATGCATAAAAACCTAATTAGTGTGCCAAGTTGCAAGTGTTGAGGTGTGTTATGGTTAGGGATGACAATAGGTTGAATTCGACTCATCTATTTAGATATGCAAATTTGATCTAATTAATAATTGGAATTGAAGGTTCGTTTTAAATTCGAGTCCGTTGGATTAGATGCAAAACCCCATTCGAATCGAACCCAGGTCCGATTAAATTCAGATATAATCAGAGGGTCGGATATAATCTGATTATACATTTTCATTCAATATCTGTACAAGTTTTTTTTTTCCAACCTTGTTTTCACTCACTTGTAAATGCAATATTAAACGCCTTATCAATGTCATGATCTTTTCATATCAAATATTTCAATATGTTAAAGTAAGAAGGTGTTGCCGTGTTAGGATCGAAAAAGAAGACACAAAGTCACTCCAGAGGGAGTGGGATGGACATCAGTAGCGCAGCTGGAAGGAACGGGAACAAAATCCAACTTTAGTTAATAAAGAGGAGAGATCGAGGAGATTGGGAAGGGAGAGGAAAAATACTTAATAAAGGAGAGGAAAAATACTTAATAAAGAAGAGGGCATTGCATACAGAGTGCTAGCCTTAAGTGGACTTCTTAGGACTAGAATAATTGAATTTTTCTAAATTTCAAAAAGGTAAAACTGTTAGAAAAAGTTATCTGATCGGATAGACACTCCTCCAAATTCAATAGGATCGAAGTCGAATTCGAATGATTTTTTATTAAATTCAAATTAGATTATCTTTTTCAAATTCCAATAGGATAATTTGCCTCAAATTGAATCGAATTTAAATCGAATTCAAACTACGCTATCATCTTCAGTTTTTTTTTTTTTTTTTTTTTTTTTTTTTTGGGATAGAACTATCATCCTTAGTTATAGGTAGAGACCAATTTGTGTAATTAGTTTATCCTTATTTAAATAAACAATTTGTATCATAACCAAACCAATTTGTGTCAAGATCGTAGGCACATTAATTAGACTAATTATTGTACTATTTTGCTGCATTGTTTGTCATGTTAACCTTGAGGAAACAGAGTTAGGCAACTTCACAAACATAAAGGTCTCCATTTGTCTGAATTTGCGGCATCTTGGTACTTTATATGTATTACAAATGTTAAAGATACATTGTCCTATCTTCCATGCTTTCCACCAGGGTTCAAACGTTGGGGAAAACATTGTATTTTCTTTGTGAGAAAATTATGAGATTGATCGACTAGATTTATCCTTGAAAGTTTGACATTCATTCCCTTCATTGATGCCTGCTGTGGCTCATTGGGTTTCCCTGACAAATGTTAAAGATGCATTGTAAATTAATCTCTATCGTGAAGGGGAGGCCATGGAGATACTCGCAATTTTCTCAACTCTCTAAAAACATTTGATACACATAATATCACATTGAACTTATTTTCGAAATTTTAACTAAATGTTCCTTTAATTTTTGAATTCAATTTATTTATTTATAATAAAATTTGTATATCTCAACTTTTTTAAACTGCATTTTCTAAATAATAATATCATTGTACCCTTCATTTAGTTTTATACATGGGTGAATTATTTGCATAATTAAGGAAAATTTTACAAATTTGGTCTCAAAGCATAGACTTAGGCCCTGTTCAGCGAAGTTAGTTGTTTCGATAGCGGATAGTAGTTTAGATAGCGGATAGCGGTTTTAAGTAGTTGATAGCGTTTTTAATTTAGCTATTAACGGATAGCTATTTAGATGAGTGTTGGAAACAAATGTGTTGGGTAAATTTAGATGTTGAGTTAGTTGATTAATGTAAATTGACATACAACAACAACAACAACTCCCAGTGTGGGTCCCGCTTTCGCGGGGTCTGGAGAGATCCAGCTGTAGGCAACCTTACCCCTACCGATATTCCTACCCAAAGGGAGGTTGATTCCTAAAGACCCACAAAACCGTTTTTAGGAAAAACAGTTTACAGAGGAAAAACAGTTTTGGTAGGAGGGGTAAGTAGAGCATATAATCAAGGAGCGGAGGTTGATTCCTAAATTGACATAAAAGAACATAAATAATTTCCAACAATAAAATTTTCAAAGGATATTTTTGGCAAAAAAATATAAAATGCTACTTCTAAATGCCAAAAGATAATATCATTAGTTCTTCAAAAACACTGCTTAAAAGGTAAATTATACTTAAAATGCTAATCAAAATACTATGTTATTGAACACCAAAAACTGATTGATTAGTATATTGACTTGATCAAAATACTAAATACTACTTAAAACGTTGTTGTGAAATATGTCCTTAATTAACTATACATAAGTTTCCTTCTACGAGCTAGAGATGGACCACTTTATATATAAATAAAATGAGCAACTGATAGATGTATTAAACTTTTAATGAGCAGTAACAAATCTTTATGTAAAAGTTGGAGGTACATTGGCATTATTCGGGGAGCTAATAAAAGCTACAATCAATCATGGGTTAATGATAAATTAACCCTTTACTTTACTTTTATGATACAATATCTTCCAAAGATATACATGCAATCTGATCTCCACAATCTATGCATCTTTCTTTCCTCTTTCTCTGTCCTCGACTTTTTCGAAGCCCACCCCTTATGATTACCAAATCACATATTATTCCGTCTCTCTCTTAATTCATACATGCATACCCAATCAAATTAATTATATCTGCTTTTGCTCATTTTGCTTAATTAGTTTCCTCTTTGTAGAAATTTGAAGTGGAGAAATTTTGAGGCAAGTACACAGTTTAATGTGCCATGTGCATGTATTGATTTTCCTTGAGTTTGCTTACAATTGTACAAGTATTTATACATCAAGTAAAGCCCTAGTCCCAGCTAGCGTAGAGGTCTTAGGAAAGAAGTCATAAGATTTACAATCCTATTAGAAAAGTATTTCGTTTCCAACACCCCCCAAGTTGGAGCATGTAGATTGATCACGCCCAACTTGCTCTTAAGATACTGAAACTGCTTCTTTCCTAGTGTTTTGGTGAAAATATCTGTAGGTTGGTGGGTAGATGGCACATGATGCAATGTGAGAAGTCCAGCGACAAGTTTCTTTCGAACGAAATGACAATCGAGTTCAATATGCTTGGTTCTTTCATGGAAGACCGGGTTTCGTGCAATATGTAATGCTGTCTGACTATCACAGAACAATTTCAGGGGTTGGTGATGAAAGACACCCAGAGCGGCCAGTAGACTTCTCAACCACATTAATTCACTAGTAGCAATAGCCATAGCCCTGTATTCTACTTCAGTTGTAGATCGAGATGCAGTGGCTTGCTTCTTAGCTTTCCAGGAAAGAGGAGTGCCTCCTAAACTCATGAAATAACCTATTAGGCACTTTTGAGAGAGTGGACATGCGCCCCAATCAGAGTCGCAAAAGCTATAGAGTTGAAGATTGTTGTTGCTAGGTAGAAATATGCCTTCCCTGGCGTTGCCCTTCAGATATCGTAGGACTCTGCGTTCTGCCTCCATTGATCCTCCTTAGGAGCTTACACAAACTGAGACAGTATGTGTACCACATAGGTGAGTTCTGGTCTGGTGATGGTCAGGTATATGAGGCGTCCCACTAATCTGCAATATTTGGTAGCATCATTCAAGAGTCGCCCAGTCGTCAAGGCTAACTTGTGATTTTCTTCGATGGGAAACTCAACGGGCTTTGCCTCCAGTAGTCCACACTCGTTAATAATTTCTAATGCATACTTTCATTAACAAAGAAACATGCCTTCGGGTCCTCTAGCTACTTCAATACCAAGGAAGTATTTTAAAGGCTCGAGGTCCTTGATACTAAAACAAGCATGAAGATAGGCCTTGAATACTGCAGATGCTTGTGTATCATTACTGGCCAGAATGATATCGTCCACATACACTAATAACGCCATGAATACACTACCCTTGCGATAGACAAATAAGGAATAATCGACCTAAGAACGAACTAAACCGTACTCACATAGCTTAGTGGATAATTTGACAAACCATTGTCTAGGCGATTGGTGAAGCCCATATAATGATTTTCGAAGACGATACACTTTGTGCGGATCTGAGGAGGAAAAACTAGGAGACATTTTCATAAAGACCTCTTCCTCCAAGTCCCAATGCAGGAAAGCATTGTTGACACCCGTCTAATGCAATGCCCATCCCTTGGCAACAGCAACTGCCAAGAAACATCATACAGTTGTCATTTTGGCAACAGGTGCAAAAGTTTCGTTATCATCGAAACCTTCCACCTGATGATCTCCTCGGATGACTAAACGAGCCTTGTAGCACTGAATACTGCCGTCAGAATTATGTTTGACACAGTAAACCCATTTGCAACTGATGAGCTTCTTTCCAAGTGGTAAATCTTGAACAATCCATGTCTGATTCCGTTCTAAGGCATTTATCTCTTCTGCCATGGCTTTTAGCCAAAGAGGATCCTTAACTGCTTCCTGAAAGTACCTAGACTCCACAATTTTTGTTATAGCAGCCAAAAACATTTGATGTGAAGGATTAAATTTTTTAGATGATACATAGTTTGCTATAGGATATCGCGCACCTGAGGACCTCGGTTGGAGCGATGGAGCAATGGAGGAGTGAGCGGGGTCATTGGGTTGTGCACTGTAGCACAATAATCATTGAACCGGGCTGGCTTTCTGCTGGGCCGAATAGGTCTGGACACCGCTGGGCTCAATTGTTGGGCCTGCTCGCGTTGGACTGTAGGTTCTGTGGGCTGGCCTCCCGAAGAGGTTCCTAGGTTTAAAGCGCCCCTGGGCCAATGCGTCCCTGGACTGGACTGCTGACCGCTCCCTTTGGGCCTGCTCCCTTTGGGCCGCAGAGTGCTCCCCCTAAACCAGTGGGTTATGGACCGGTGATTCATGTGGGTTTGATATGAGACAATGATCTGGAGTCCTCATATCTGACACAGAATGAACCGACCCAAGCTGAGGTGGGTTGTTAGGCGCATGGAGCTGATGATCTAGAGCATCAAGCAAAGGAGGCTCAGCGAAGAGTGGTGGTGCTGCTGTTACAGTGGGAGCTGAATATGCCGTGGTCGCACCTTCATGATCTGCTTGTGCCGGAAAGGAAATATGGTCGCTTAAAAAATTACATCTCGGCTAACAAAAAAATTTTGTATCTCGAGGTCATAGAGTCGCCATCCCTTTTGACTCAAAGGATAGCCGACAAATAAACATTTCCGGCTCCGAGATGTGAACTTATCTTTGGAGGGCAAATGATTTTTGGCCAAGCATAGGGTGTCGAAGACTCGTAGATGATCATAGGCAGGGGGCTTGTTATAGAGAATTTCGTAAGGACTCTTGCCGGATAACAGTTTGCTGGGAGTCCGGTTGATAAGATGGGTGGCTGCTAGGACACTCTCACCCCAAAACTTCTTGGGTAAGCTAGCTTCAAACAAGAGGGCACGAGCGACATTTAGGACATGGCGATGCTTGCGTTCGACACAATCGTTTTGTTAAGGTGTGTCGATACAACTGTTTTGACACAAAATACCATGCTCTTGGTAGAACACTTGCATGGGATTAGAGGTAAATTCAAATCCGTTGTTGCTATGCACGACTTAACCTTTTTGCCAAACTGAGTACAAGCCATGACAATAAAATTTCTGATGAGTTCACTTGCTTCGCCTTTTTCACGCATAGGATAAACCCAGGTGGCTTAACTAGTATCATCTACGATAGTTAAAAAATAGTGATCACCGCAGGATAAGGGTTCTTTATACGGACCCCAGATATCACAATGAATAAGTTCGAAAACACATTCGGCTTTATTTTGACTAATAGAAAATTTTGCATGAGTTTGCTTTGCTTGGGTACAAATGTCGTATACATCATCATTATTTCGATTGGGAGAAATACCTAGACTCTTTGGTAAAAAGGATAAAACTTGATTAGAATGGTGCCCGAGACGCCTGTGCCACAGGTTGTCGATGGTAATGGCATTGGCTTGAATCTTTCCCAATGACCCGTGTTTGTAGTAGTAAACTCCTCCACGTTGTTCACCTACATCAATCGGAGTCCTCGTAGTATGGTCCTGTAAAATACAAGCATCATCAGAAAATGTTACAGTACATTGCATATCTTTGCATAATTTTGTGATAGATATCAAGTTGCATTTCAACATGGGTACATATAACACATCAGTCAATTTCAATTCATCCCCGAGATTCATGGTCCCTTGATGTGAGGCCACAGTATGGGTACCATTGGGAAGACCATTGGGGACTGGAATAATTTCCTTGACATCTCGCAACTCCTTGGTGTTTTCCGTCATATGACACGAAGCGCCATTATCGAACATCCTTGTAACCATACCCGAGAGTCGATCACCTCCTTACTTGGGTACTTCGAGAAGGCTTAGGAGTCATTGTACCTGCTCAGAACTCAACCTCGAGATGATCGCTAGTGCTGGTTTAGTTTCGACACTCCCTCAGACTGCCTCGGTCTGAGCTAGAGCAGCATGGGCTGCTTGATGCCCCGAACCTCGGCCTTGGCCACCTGTTGAACGTCCGCCATGCCTAGTTCTTCCGCCACGACCTCCTTTGTTACATCCTCGGGTTCCCCAATTTGATAGGTAGCCCACCAACTCGTAGCAATGGACTTCCTCATGGTCGATCTTTCCAAAGTGGGCACACACGGGCCTCTCGCTGCTGCTAGAAGACTTCTCCTTAGCTGCAAAAGCGACTTGCCTCTCGGTGCGATGGTCTTTCTCCATCATTAGTCCCTTGTGGTTTTCCTCTTGCTGTATGATATTGAAAATCTCATCTAGTGGTGGTAAGGGTTCTCTAGCAAGAATTTGGCGATGTACGTTTCCAAAAGACTCATCATTGAGTCCCATTAAAAACTGATGTGTTTTGCCTTCATCCACCATCTTAATAATCCTCTCACCTATTTTACATTCACACTTGCCACAAGTACAATGTGGATTTTTTGTGTAATTATCTAGTTCACTCCATAAATCCATCAGTTTGTTATAAAATTCGACAACTTCTAAGCCTTCTTGTTTACATGATGCAAGAGCGGTTTCAAGTTGATGAACTTTAGGAGTATTACCAATAGCATAACGTTTTCTTAGGTTTTCCCACATTGATTTGGCTGTTTCAGAGTAGGCTACGCTAGCATGGAG
>NCQV01148996.1:8296-21567 GCA_002740545.1 Lophocereus schottii
AAAAAAAAAAAAACACAAAATCTTCCACTTTTAGGCATAAGCAATGAAAAGTAATGGACGACTGTTGGACCTGCCACTGCAAGGGGTTGTGTTGTGTGTCTGAACCGGTTTTTTACCACAATCATTTTTGAGAAAAAGGGATTTCTGTTGACATTACAAGCAATGATTCATAATGCAGTTTCGGTCATGTTATGGAAAATAGCTCTAATGCACAATCGCATTCCATATCTTGGCTAAAACGTGGTTTGATCAACTCAAAACCTTTCCGACGCGGCCGTTTTGTTGCGAAACGACCGCATTTTGAATCCATAATTACAAGACTGGATTGCCAGGGACTTTAATCATATTGAAGAATGAAACAGTGTGTTAGAGTGTATTCATAGGCTCACAACTATATGCTTTGCCTATTCGCTGAATAGGTTCAATTGACACAATGCTAGATATTGTACTCAGAATAACAATATGATAAAATGTCATGTATGGAACCTTTTTAACAGGAACAAATGCTGCAAGGCATATTTTGATAATGGAACAGGTGTTACAACGCACTCACCTCTATCTTGATCGAAACAGCGGACAGTGAAATCGCGTTTTTGGCAAGGGCCAAAAAATCGGACAAGGATATGATTTTTCCAGCGTTCCTAAATTTAGGATTCCTGTACAACAAAGAGGCCGTCCATGGGTTGTAAATGGCAGCTGCAACAAGGCAATGAAAATGAATAAGTAATCAAGGTTTGATAATTGCGAACTAAAGGTCTCCAAACTCCACAAGCAAAGAGAGAGACACGAGAAAGAGAGTCTCCATCAGACAAGTTGAACAAAACAAGCCTTGAACTACATATTAAAACCCACTTACGCGTCAAGCTTTGAATATCAGACCAGTTCAGGCTGAACGAAAATATTCCTTGACTTGGCTGAAGCTCATTAACATTTTGCACAAGGGTCCTGAATTGAGTTTGACCAATCTGTGTGTTATTCATAAGATTGATAGAGCCTAAGCAGAAAGCCACACCATCCTGTGACATTTGAACAGGACAGTCAATAACATCTGCACCGTCTGAAATAGCTTTTGAGTATGCCACATCAGTACAGCCAGGGTAGTCTCCACTTGCACCCTCATGGGATATAACCAGAGGCTTAGCTGAAACAGGGAGAAAAAGAGGCTATGAGACACAAATGTAGCTATGGTTAGCTCCAGGAAGCTAGCGCCAGGATTTAAGAACAAAAACTAGAGTCTGATATAAGCGCTACCAACCTTGTCCTGATGCATTTTTGCCTACATGAGCAAAGCAATCTGCAACAAATAAAAGAAAAATCAACATCCACAAAACTTCTATGCATATATTAGGTTCGAATTCCAAATCCCCACATGTTGGTCCTTGTTAACTAATGCTACAAAAACAGAAGCATAAAAATAGATAGTGGAAGCTGTAGCACAGAGATTTACTCGTACAATAAATCATAAAATTGTCCATGGAAAAAATAGGAGCTCCAAACCTACAGCAATGAAAGTACATTTTCTCNNNCTGACGGACAAATTACAAACTATCACACACCCATATCTGTCGCTGATACGGTTGCCAGAGAAGCACCCCTGTTTTGGAAGTACTCCTTGTCCCAAGGAATTACACCATAAGAGAGCTTGATTAAAACCAACAATAAAGCCAACGAATAGACAGTAGTAGCAAAAACACAGCAAAAGTAACACAGTTTGCATAGGACAACAAAAGAGGGGAAGTTTCACAAGTCTGCTTTTGTTGTATATCATTTATTGGATAATCAACAATCAAAAGATCTACAACTAGACATACTGCAAAGTTACCTCTGGCTTCTGATGGTGTAATTGGGAAATCAGACACCACACCATCAACAGAGAAGTCACCATTGTCAATAAAAGAGAGATACTCGGCAACAGGGTTGTAGCTGTAGTTGTAGGCAAAAGTAAAATCATTTGCAAAATCTGCAGCATAAACTTCTAGCCCAATTTTATGAGCATCTGACACGAGAGAAGTATGAGGTAGCAGGTATCCAGATGCATCAACGGGCCATATGTAAGCCTTTGGGACAAGGATTCCAGAGGCAAATGTCTTAATAAATGTAAGGTTCTTCAAGAGAGAACCATAGGTCTGGTTGGTTGAAGGCTCTGCAAGATCCTGATCAAGAAAGCGAAAGACCAATCTAATTTGAGTTGGTGCAAATGGCTTTGCAAGGCCTTGCAAAAATTTGACCTCAGGAGATGAGATGTGACTGATGGGCGCATTATTCGAAGCACTAATTACAAAACTCCTCATGCTTAAATTGTGCTGGGTATAGAAAGCGTCATGCTGCACAGAAAATCAAATTTATAGTTATTGAACATTTGCAGTAATCAAGCAATGCTAAGAACTATAATCCTTTTGAAGGATTTATGTCATCATCTAAAAGAGCACACTGTACCTGAACATTTAACCATATACCCGCAGGTTGAGTTTGAGATACATCATCAACAGTCTGAATTTGAAGCATACTTGCATCAAAATCAGGACTACGAGAATAGATTCCCTGTGTTACTGCAAGACATGAGAAGAGAATTCAGCATAAAGAAATTTAATTCATTAATCTGTTCTTAATTCACCGAGAAAAACCTAAGTTGGTCCATATTTTTACTAGGTTTACTAGGGTAATTCAAAGGGCACAATTCCATTGAGCTTTTCTCGGCACACAATGCATCAAAAAGCAAGGAAATGAGATTGGGAGTCTCACTGATACACATTTTCTCACCTGTACAGGAGGATGAAAGAGATCATGTGCAATGTGAGGTAATCTCAAGCTCCAATCTGGGCACTCCAAGTAAAGAGGAGAAACCATCCACCACCATTCCTAATTTCCTATCTCTGATATATGACTATTTTAACAAATTCATTGCCATTCTCTAATTTCCAGGATGATTAAGCATAGGATGTAACTCCCCCCTCTGACTCAATAAGGGGTTGTCGACCATTTTAATACATGATAGGGAAAGCCACTGCAAGATACTAGGGCAGTGGAATCTTATTTGAAATAGAAGTAATTAGCAACGAAAGATGCACACAGGATAGAGTGAAGCATGTTGGAGGAAAAAAATTGACTTACGAGAAACTTTATTCAGCTCCTTCAGGGTAAAATCAATGGGGAAGTAACCTTGCATCTTAATACCATTAACATTGTAAGTATTATCCCTCTTTGGATAAATGCGACTTATGTCAGATGAATTATCCAGCTTAATATCAGGAAAGCAAATTCCCATCCCATCTTTTGTCAACTGGACATCACACCATAGGATTAAATCGGCCACACTAGTAATCGTCGCAAAATTGTAGGCAAAAGAACTTGAATCAGGAAACAACCCAGAGAAGCCACCATGTGCTACAATGAAAGGGGCATCTCCTGCAAAACAATTTTTTTTTTTTTTGGGGGCTTCATTAGAAGAGTGAATATCCAAAATAAGAGACTATGGAGACGCACCAAATGGATTTAAAAATGAAGAAGGCTGACATCCAAGTAACTCTCCTTTGAACAAATGCAGAAAAATGGAAGACATGAGAACAAGCAATATTAAACATGATTTCAGAATCTAATGAAGCAGTTGATATATACTTCAAGTCTAGACCGAGAACTGGAATTGTTCTTAAGTCGAGAGTGGCAAGTGTGTTGTTTGACCACAAGTACTGTTGAATTTTAACCATCACAACTACACAAGATAACCCAAACCATAATCAGTACGCATACACTTATCACCTAACAGTGGCGCCCGTTCAAATGACCAATCTTAAATGTAGTAGAACATCAGTTTCGATTCACCCCCTACACACAGACTCCATTGGTCAATCAACCAAATTATAGCTCCTACGATCATCCAGAAAGTTAAAGACAAAGGAAACCAGTTCCAATTGCTAAATGTCGATTCCTAGTCATGCATATCAGATCTTGAACAGAACAGTAAGCAAGTAACCAACTGGAACAAAAATTCTCCGAAGCAATTTCAACTCCTTGGGCAGTTTAATGTCGCATAAACTAAAAGATAATTTAGCTCCAATAAGTGCATGCCCATCTCTTGTAATATTGAATAGATCTTAATTGAAGAAAACCTCCATTAGAGCTTCAAGGTTAAAGGTCACCCCCCCCCCAACCAAAAAAAAGGGAGCAAAAAACCCCACCAAAAAGCCCACCCAGCAAATCAAATCAGCAAAAGATCCCAAAAACACTAAGAATTTTCGGTTTCCTCCCAAAACCACATTAACCCCAGCTCAAAATGCTCAAAGCCCACCTCGTAAAACACCAAATTAAGCACGCCCAATCAAAACCCATCACCAAAAAATCAAACAGAACACCAAGCATAGAAAAAAGTTCAGAGAAATTAAACAATACCATCAAGTGTCTGCCATAAGCTCTTAGCAGGAGGAGTGGTTTTGGATCCCTGGGCATAAGCAAATGCAGAAAGCTGAGCAAGAAGAACCAGCACCACAACTAGTTTGCAAGTACCCATTGCCGGAAAAATTTTCCGGTCAGATCTCATCGGGGATTTCTAAGCTGGGCAATGAAGAGCAGAGAGAAAGACGACGACAACAAATTCCAGCTCCGGTTTAGATGAAGAAGAAGAGAGAGAAAGATGCGAGCGCTTTGCAGCTTGGTGGGGTTTATGGATTTAAATATTTTAGCCGTGCAAATTATTTTTTTCAAATTATTTTTTTATATAATTTTCGCAGAGGATTATTATTGTATTATAAATTTATAATTGATAGAAAATCGATTACTATGATTGCGGGAAGCCAGGATTTTTCATTTACATGCTGTCACGTATTTTTGATTGATTGAGATTTGAGAGAGAGAGGAAGGTGCGTGGGACGGCGGCCGGCTTCAGCGGCTGTGGCTGAGCCAATCAAGTTAGCCTTGTAAGATTTTTATGGTTTAGATTCTTTCATTGAAAAAAAGAATTTGAATTTTTTTAGATTGATAAATGATTGTAATACGTAAGAGATGACAAAATGTAATTGATGTTTGATAAAATCAGATGCAATTGATGTGATAAAAGATTTTGTACTCCTTATCAAGTCTAATTGAAAGCATGAACTTAGTTTGGTCTTATTTATGTTACAATTAAGAATTATCGAGATACTATTACAATAGTATATTGAAGAAGAGATGTATTAGAGCTTCTTGAGCGGGAGGCTCGTCTACCTTGGGAGCCACATCGAGCAGATTGCGTAGTGTGCGGCCGAGCGATCAACGTTGGCTGCAAGCCCCGAGCCAGCTCACCATTATTTTTTCTTGCTTTTTTCATTTTTTTAAATTTTTATTTGTTTTTTTCCTTTTTTTGAATTTTAAAAAAGAAATTATGTGTTGTAGAGTAGGTCCATAGTTATTATTTTATTGGGTGAGTTAAAGTTGTGATCATTACATTGGAGAGAGGGAGAATTATACACCGATAAATTGACTCACAAGCTAATGTGGTAGAGGTAGGCCCTCATTAGTGAGTTAAAAAATTGACTTACCACTGAAATGATCTTAACGTATCGAGGCTTGGATTGAGTTTAGTAGCTCGATTGCATTGTAGATAGGTAGCATCATTGTGGTCACGATGGCGAGAAATGGCAGCAACCAAATGCCACATAAGAAAAAAAGGGGAAAAATTGTATTACTTTTCAATTATTATGGTGTTTGGATTTTTCACAGACAGATTGACTTATTACATTTTCTACTTCAGGGATGTCTTTTGCTTTTTGAGTGACATTAATTAAATTGTTTTATCCTTTATGTTTTGGTTACAAGTTAAACATTTACTCTCTTTGCATTATCCTTTTTTATGAAAAAAATATGGTGGGCAATCATAATCTAGTACGAGTTCTCTTAATTGATCTTGAGCTAGTTTGAACGGAAACTTGCAGTATTTACTCAATGAAGTAAGATCTCCGGTATCAAAAAATGAATTTATTCACCTTATAAATAAATATTATTAGATTTGAAATTCTTAAACTAAACCATATTTAATTATAAGAAGGCAAGATTCGTAGCTTTGTCAAACTTAATTCATTAATTTGGTTGTCATTATTATAAATCTATTAATTAAGCTATCCACTTCAAAATTTATATGCAGTATGCCTGGGAATTCAACACTCTGTAGCGGCAAAATTCAGTACAATTTATAGTGTATTTATCCACCATTTGAGATTTTGACCTATCAAGAAGTTTGCATTTGATAGGATAACAATTTTACAATTAATTATAAAAATATTTGTTGGATTGGGTGCAATCTCTATTAGTGGCATACTTTTTTAACAAAAAAAATGGCTGGAGCACTAATGACTGTGGCCAAGTTCTTTTTGTGGATAAATTATAGGTGTGGAATGGCTGGAAGTGGGAAGGAGTGGAACTAAAATGAGTGGGAGTGGCCAAGAGTGCGAAGAAGTGGGTGGAAGTAATTAGGAGTGTCTTGTTGGATGTGGCGTGGGAAGGAGTAGTAAAGAGAGAGAGTACTGAAATTACTAATGTTAACAATTTGTGTAACACAATAATAATTATTAATAATTATTATTAATGTTATTAATTAATAATAACAATAACAATTTATTATAATAATAATTAAAAAATAATAATTAAAAATAATAACTACAATAATATCTCTTGTTAATACCAAGAACAATAATAATAATCATTAATATTAATATTAATATTAATAAATAGTATTAATATTAATAATCATATTCATATTAATAATTACTATTAATTATTAATTATTAATATTAATAGCAGTAATAATTATTCTTATAATAACAATTATTATTATCAATGAATACTAGTCATAATTACAACAATAATTAATATTGATATTAATAATTGTTATTTTTACTACTATAAATAACAATAATTGATATAAAAATTGATAATAATAAAAATGATTAATTAATAGTAACAATAATAATTAATTATAATTAATAATTAATAATTAATAATACTAAGAACAATAATTATTATTATAATGATTATTAATAATAAGAATAAATATCAATAATTATTAGTTAATACATCAATAATTAAATAATCATAAAAATAATTTTATAAAAATAATTTCCATTAATCCTTTCAACAATTAAAAATAATTAATAATAATAACTAATAAATTATTGTAATAATAAAAAATTTTAATTAATAATAAAAAATAATGAGTCAATGATAATAATAATAATTATTAATATTAATAATAACAATTAAAAACAATAATTATAATAATACTTCTTATTAATAATCATAATGATTATTAATACTATTAATAATAATAATTATTAATAAAACATTAACAGTAATACTAACAATTTTTACTAATTATTAATATTAATAATTATTGTTATTGTGAATATTAGAATAACTACTATTAATCTTATTATTATTTAGCAATAATGATTATAATAATAGCAATTGTAAATTAATAATAAAAATAATAATTCATCATTAATAATAATTATTATTAAAAACAATGACAATTAAAATAATAATTACAATTAATAATAGTAGTCATAATAATTGCTATCATTAATGATAATAATAAACATTAATATTAAAATTAATACCAATAGGAATAATAATAATAATTATTATTATAATTATTCTAATACTTACTATAATTAATGAATATTAGTAACAGTCACGACAATAATTAATAATATTTTCAATAATAATCATACTAATTATTAATATTAATTTTAATATTAAGAATTATTCTTCATTATTTATATTAACAAATAATAAAAATAATAAAACTTATAATTAATAATAATAAAAATAATAATTAACAACATTAAGAAGAATAATAAAACTATTTATCAATATTATTCGTAGTAATAATTAATATTAATGATTAATATTAGTAACTAATATTAATAACTATTATTTTAAAATTAATTAAATAATGATTAACTATTATTATGATTTTCAGTATTAAACCAATTAGTATCAAATTTATTACTAATTGACAATAATTATTAATGAAAATAATTATAAATTAACTATAATTATATTAATAATTATTATTTATAAGCAGTAAATTTAGTAAATAGTCATTAATAATAATATTAAATAATAACAGTTACAATAATTATTCCAAATAATAATAATAACCATAATAACTTTTTAACATTAAATTAAAATTAATATTATTATTATCAATATTAATTATCATAATTATAATTCTAATAATAACACCTGTAATAATAATAATTATTATTAAAGAATATGAGTAATAATTACAATAATAATTAATATTAACATTCATAATACTTGTTGTTATTGTTGTTAACAATAACAATAATTATTACTGTTAATATTAATAATAATTATTATTAATATTATCATTAATTAATAACAATTTTTGTTAATAATTTTTATAATAAAGGAAATTATTAATTAATAACAAAAATAATAATAAATCATAAAAAAGTATTAATATTAGTTATAATTAAGAATAATAATTACAACAATAACTCTTATTAATGTTAATAGTGGTGATCATAATAATTGTTAATATTAATAAAAATTATTATTATTAATATTAATGTTAATAACCAATGATAATTAATAATTATTGTTATATTTATTATTAATGAAAAGTAGTATAGTTACAATAATAATTACTACTTATGTTAATAATTATTATTAGGACCGTAAATAATAATAATTATTAATATAAACAAAAATTGCTAATTAATAAAAATAATATTAATAAAAATGATAATTAATAATTTTAAGAGTGATAATAATTGTTAATAGTATTAACAACAATAATTAATAAAAATAATCATTAATACTAACAACTGTTATTTAATAATTAATTAATAACAAAACAATTAATAATGACAATGATTAATCAAAATAATTAATTAATAATAATGATTAAGTAATAATAAAGATAATAACCAATCATAATAATAATAATTAACAATAATAATTGCAATGATAATAGTTATCAATATTAATAATTAAAATCATAATAAAAATAAGTTAGAGTGAGAATGAGTGATATTTATTTTAAAGAACGAGAAGAAGTGGGTAGGAGTGAGAAGAAATAGGAAGGAGTAGGAAGCTTACGAATTTAGTAAATTATCAATCACCCCACTACTTATTTATTCTCCAGCCTATATAATTGTCAAATAATAGTGACTTTGCTTGGAATGTATATGAATGTTTTTTGTAATTCCTCTAACCTTCAATTGCCGCTTTTGCCATCTGAGCTACAGATTTCACGCTTGAACTATTTTACACAGAGTAATTTGGTTTTTTTTTTTTTTTTGGCGATGGGGAAGGAGGGTTGCGGGCCTTCATACGCATATGAAGTGATTATGAACTATAGTCTCCAGTTTTTGTACTGGGTGTACATAGGCTCGATGCCAATGCCCTAAATCCACCCCTGATGACTACTAAACTATAGAGAATTTGTATCATCAATCTAGTTGAAAAGTCAAAAGAAGAAATAAATAATCATGCAAGTCAATTATTAGAGTCCTCGAAGTTGTCGTTGTCAGGGTAGGACACCATGAAATAACAACTGACGAATATTGATAAGAAGGCAAAAATCCACAATTATGATAGTAAAATCTTGATTTAATTTGTGATTTTTCATGGAAAAAGAATGGTAATTAATCAAATATAATAGATGCATTTATAAATATCCAAATTTCTTAATTGTTATATCTTTTTGGAAGAAAGATAAACGATATAATATAAGCAACAATTCTTCAAGGATTCTCCTTAAATTATTCATGTAGATGATAAAGTAGATCCTTATGCAGGACCTTATTCTAACAACTACAAAATGCAAGAAAGTCCAGGTTTTGTCAGTCATTCGACTCATTCGACTATGCAATTGCACTGCCTAAAAATATGGTGAATGAAAATATTGTTACATGAGTGAAGATAAGTACGTATAATGTCATGTATCAACACTTGAACTTCTCATGATGCTTGAATATGACGTTAAACTACTTGGATGAATATTTTGTTGTCTCCTTTTATGTCGATATTAGTAAAACCTGCTAGCATTATGGATTCGATTCTTATTTTGCATGGTTGTTGCTTCTGCTACCAAAATTAATGTTGCTTGCAAGTTGAATGCTGATATTTGAATGAATTTTCCTTCCCAGCTGCTAATGATGAAATCTCTTGCTACACTCTATGATGTTTTGGATCCATCAAAATTAATTTTGATAAATCCACCTAGTAGCTTTCTCCACACTGGCCAATATAACTTCTTATTGCTGATGGATGAGTGATTATGGGATTGAAGTGTTTGTGTCACTTCTTAACCGTTACATTGAGACACTATAAAACTACAGTTTCCTTCTAATGGCAAAGAATTGAAAAGTATGATAGTACAAAAATGAACAAGAGAAAACAAAAAAAAAAAAAAAAAAAAAAAAAAACCCTATCCTTAGAGATAAAACATTTGGGGCAATTTTGTATGTGCTCACAGAGTCCATGCTCTCATTACCCATGTATATATATTTGTCACGCAAAAAAATTAATATATTTATTGATGTGACTTTGGGAGCATGTACTTTCAAGAGCATAATATACACATTGATCATTTCAACCGCAAACTTTGTCGTGATGTGGAGAAACAAGACAACTATAGCAAGCTATTATTGGGAATTGTATTAAATAGAAGGGAAATATACAAAATGGCGTTGTTTAAAATAACACTTACCAGTTATTGAGTTTTCTTATTCAGAAGTGTTATTTTTATCTGGAACAGCTTTTGAGGTGGTCATGTCTTGTCCACCGGTAATTACTGCTATGCCCTTAATAAAGTCTTAGCAATTGGGAAGAATACTCAACTGAAGAAGTAGCTGAGATTTCTTATCTTGGCAAAGAAGACTCCCAAAACGAAGACTACCTAGTTCACCTTAACTCTTACAATTCGATAACGATAAGGCACGAAGTAGGCGAGAGTGGGTTGTAAATTTAAGATGGGGAAGGGAGGTTGCATTTATGTACCAAATATGTCTTATTTGCGAAGGATCAAAATGGAATGAGGGGATTAAAGAAGGATTGAGGGTTGGGAAAAGGTTGTGCAATTGAATGAAAGTAGGATGCAGAAGCTGTTAAGAGAAGTGGAGGATGAGCATTGTGCATTTGGTGTGATTGCTAAGCTGTGGATTATTTCTTGATTGTATTGTACATAGGTAAGTAAGTTCAATGGTTATATAATTTGAATTTCATTTCTGAACTAGGGAATGTGGAGATTTAGGGGGATAGTTTGTACTACTGTTGTAGAAGGGTAGCACTAGTGTAAGATTAGAGTGTGAGTTAGGGCTTGGATTGAATTGATGTTTGTAATTGTAGTGGTAGTGTAGTTCTGTTGTTGAGTTTGTGATGTGCGTACTCCAAGGTTGCTTGTTTGATATAAATGTGCTCATTTATATTGGTTAACCCAGATATCTGTATTAAATAACTCGATTAACAATTGGATGAGTTATGGTTGTAAATGTAGTTTGGGGTTCTACTCCGTAATAGTGTTTGTAAAATGCTAGTAATTGCTATGAATATATATGATATAGTTAGTTGGTGATGGTATTAACATCGTCATTTGCAGTAGTTAACCCGTAAATGCGTATTAAATAACTTAAGATATAGTCATCGTTAACCCGAATATCTGTATTAAATAACCCGGGTTAACCGTTGGGCGAGTTATGGTTGTAACTGTAGTATGGGATTCTACTCTATAGTAATAGATGTGTTTTCTAGAATGCTTGTAATTTGCTGTGGACAGGTATAATATAGTTAGTGATGGTATTAATATCTTCATTTACAGTGGATAACATGTAAATGCGTATCGAATAACCTAGGATATAGTAAAGCTTGACCCGTATATCTGTATTGAATAACCCGGATTAACCGTTAGATAAGTTGTGGTTATAAATGTAGTATGGGGTTTTACTCTGTAATAATAGATGTGTTTGTAAAATTTTTGTAATTGTTCTGAATATGTATAGTATAGTTAGTCGGTGATGGTATTAATATCTTCATTTACAGTGGGCAAACCGCAAATGTGTATAGAATAACTTAGGATAATTGTCAACGTGTAGTGTGTTGTGCTAATGTAATTGTGGAGTTAGTGTCGCATATAATAGATGTGTTTGTTATAACTCAGGTGAGTGTTGTATGAGAAGCTAGAATCATATTTGTTAGACTGTGAAGGTGGTGTATATTTAGTATGTGGAATTGGTACTGACAAACATGCGTCATGTATGCCTTTGCAGGTAATTATTAGTGTAAAGTATAATGGAAGGATAAAATGCTGCTGCAGGGGGGGTTGTGTTAGGATTAATACCAGAGTAATAGTATAGCGGAAGCGATAAGATGCAATAGAAAATCAGAAATTCAATCAACAAAACAACAGAATAATAGGAAGAGAACAAGAACACAGGAATTTAATGTGGAAAACCCAATGTGGGAAAAACCACGGAAGGCGACAGCACCAGAACAATTCACTATGAGCAGGAAGAATACAACACGATCACAATCACCACTGTGATTTGATCTAAGAGCAGAATTACAACCTCTCTATTGTAATCTCTCACAAATTATTTCTACCTCTCAATGTATGTATGATTATTGGAGTTCTTGGAGTGATGCTGTATTTTTAGATCTTAGGCTTGACCTTCCTTATATAGGGCCTGAAGAGTAGGGTTTTGCCCCCTTGGAAAAGCCCTAACTGTCACAGAGAAAACACACTCAACGCCAAACCCTAACCACCAAAACAAGGCGGCAAAAAATTGGCCGGAGCACAACCGTGCCACGTGGCACGGCCCCACCGTGCCACTTTGCTGTTTGCTCCGTCTTCGGCTCTTCGTCTTGGCACGCCCGTGTCTGTGCAGCATGGGCTCCCCGTGTCGATACCCGAAATTTTGGGCCATAAACCCAACAATTTCCACCTTGGACCAAAATCTCCAGACTTCTACTTTCCGTCGCCGTTGTCTCACCCCAAAGGGTGATGTCCCCTATGGAGCTATGCCCCGCAGGGCCCTCAGTGGCTGTGAACGCCTACTAAGTCCAAACAATGCTCGAACTTAGCTATAGGTAGAGGCTTGGTCAACATGTCAACAGGATTTTCTGAAGTGTGCACCTTTTTCACCACTATCTCTCCTACAGCAACCGTGTCTCGCACGTAGTGGTACTTTACGCTGATATGCTTGGTCTTCGAGTAATAAGCATCATTTTTTGTCAGATGTATGGCACTCTGACTGTCGGAATATACCACAGTG
>NCQV01149029.1:982-16079 GCA_002740545.1 Lophocereus schottii
GTCATGGGAATACCCATTCTCATCATAACGTTAGCACAAAGCATAAAACAATTAGTATAAGAAAAAGTGGACCAAATGTCCAATTTAGTTTGAAAGCACGTGCTGACATTCCCATTGTTTACACTATAGCTTTCCACTTACACCATTTTCCCACTTAACTACAATGTGGGCAGAAGAAAAAGAATTGCCTTGCTCTCACTCTATAAAGATTTGGGAGGTAAGAGCTCCACGGGGAGAATTTAAAAAAAAAAAAAAGAAAGAAAAGAAATGGACCCTAACACATTATTTGGATTGAGATAGAGAGAGGGAAGAGAGAGGAAGGTAACGGAGGGGAAGGGAAGGAAAGAAAGGTGATTGTTGTAAGAGGGGATGGATGGGAAGGAGGAAAAACTATTAAAATTCTTTCTTTCCCCTCATTTCCCCCTCATTTTGGGGTGAATAAAAATCAGAGGAATAGGAGGGGAATGAGGAAAAAATGTTCCCCTCGTTTCTCCTTTCGTCCTCATTTAATTCCCAAACAAGGAGAATAAGTGTTCATTAACCTTCATTCCCCTCATCTCCTTTTCTCTTCCCTCAATCCAAACATACTGTAAAGAGAAAAATGAGAAGTACGTGAGGTGAAGAAACACCGAACAAAAAAAAAGAAAAAGAACTATTGAAATTGAAGATTGAACCAGAGTAAGAAGAAATCAGAAGAAAAAGAACGATTTTAAGTAGCAAGTTCATACTCCACAAACTAAACCAGAAAGTTAAAGCTTGAAGGTACGAAGGACATGAATTTAGTGTAACCCAGTGCTTTCAAAATCCACCAATTTCTTCTCAAACATGAATAATCAAAATAGCCTCTGAAGATTTTAGATTCGTAAGGACCTTGTGTTCAAAAGACTCACAAGATGAATTTGCAAGGACCCTAGGTTCGAAAGGACTCATAAAAATTTGAGATTCAAGAGGACTCATAAATTTTGATTTGTGAGAATTGAATCATGGGTTCGGGAAAGGTTTTACTTAAAGATGGATTTTAAGCTGGCTCATGACTTGGTGGTTTTGTAAGTGAACAACTTGAGGTGGAAGTGGTCAGGACGAGTGACAAGGCTGTCGTTTACCGTTATGTCATGATGGGCTTGGACAATCAATAAATTAAAAGCAAGGGTGGAATATCGAGTCATAATGATCAATAAAACTCCACAAAGGGAGGATACCAATGTATTAAGTTCTTCAAGAACTTTGAGCTCGGTTAACAAAAAGGCCTTGAAACAAGTATTGACCATAAAAGAGATGAACATCATGATGATTATATATGTGGTCAAACAACGGGGTACACAACTCATATATTGGCTTTCAAAGCCAATTGGAGTTTATACTGGAAGGTTGAAAATGCTTCCACGTAATACAAGGGACCAAAAAAAAAAAAGAAAGGGGATGATTTTAATGATGATTGTCTTGTGGTATCTCATTAACCAACCTTGAATAAAAAATAAGTATGCGCTGGACTGTACAATCAAATGGCAATGATAAACGAAGAGGAAAAGATAAATACTTTGCCTTAAGGAAGTTGGGTGCTTTGGATTGAAATCAAAACATCATTTAAAGTCAAACAAGTTACCATAGCTTGCAACTATAATTCCTCAGTGGATGTAAATAATATTCATACACCTGCCTAAACAAAATTTACAAAAGAGGAAAAATGAAATGTGGTCATGTCAAGCATCGACTAGAATTATATTAATTTTATCTTACTCAAGTTACGTTAAAAACTCGATATAACATAATAAGGTTGTCAATAATCAAATTTTCATGTTTAAGTCGATGCCTCTTCTTTACAAAAGCAAATTTTTCAGGTCGATTGCACCTTACTTTGCCCAATGTAAGGCCCAAGCTCCAAGAAAAATCCAAGCCGAATATATCAAATCCTAAGTCGACAAAATGGACCAAACTTGAAGCAAAGAAAATCCAAGCCCATTAAATTTTCCTTCTCTTAGATAAGTAAATGTCTAGAGCAAATTTTGGGTTGAGAACTATGCTGATTTGATCTCATTATGAGTACTTAGGAACCCACAAATAAATTTTGGATGCAATCATAAGTCCCCCCCCCAAAAAAAATAAGTGGACAGATCCCAATAAGGGCTAAGTCGGCAAATTAAAAAAAAATGTGTGAAATGGCTAAACAAAATTATTATAACTTAGCCATCAATGTCAAAAATCAAATGAAAAAATAAATGAAAATTGTGGCTATTAGTTTAGCCCAATTAAATAAAATTCAACGCCAGAAACCAAATTGAATTGTAGCTATTAACTAAGTTCAAATATATTAAAATCAAATTAAATGGTTATCAACTTAACCAGAATAAAATACAAATCAAACCAAAAGAAGTGCGGTTGATTTGATCATCTATAAAAGAGATACACAGGCAGCTCAAAACAAAAAAGTGAGTACAATCTAAATTCCAAATTGAGTAAGATTACCTATCTCCTACCTTGCACATAAAGATTGTATATGTATAGTACCCTTCATCTAAGATGCATATATAAGGCACTATTTGATTCAATTAAGTTTTTCGACATGAGTGATTCATCATCAAAACCATGACAAAGGTCGGACCAAGTTCAAAAAGAATTTTGATGATTTAAGACAAAATAAAGGAAGAAAAGTTAAACAAAATGAGTCGAAATCAAAGATTGATCTCTCGAAAGGGGAGTGTAATTAAGGAGGTCCATCCCATTGAATAGGATCCTACTAAAATAAAAAAACCTATGTACATTTTTGTATATCGGAGAGTTGTATTGTGCGTATTGTATATTTTATTAAATTTTTGCTCAATATAGTTTGTAGTACGCTTAGTGGGACCCTATTTTCCTTTCATTTTCGATTTGTTTATGTTAACTAATATTTGTTATTTTTCTCTCTTCTGTTTTGCTTGTGTGTGATTTTGCAGAAAAATAACACCTCAAGTTACCATCAATTTTAACGAGCTTCCCACCACCATTAGTGTTAAGCACTAGATGCTTAAGGCAAGAAGAAATGTCTAGATGGTCATAATGGGAGCACGATCCGTCCTTACTGAATTTCCATTGGAAAATTCATCAGAACCACTTTGGGGTCTCGAGAGGGCAAGCAAGCCGGCCTAAGACTAACAAGCTGCTTACCAAGAAGGTGGTCAAGAACTTGAAGCTCAACAAGTGCATAAGCGATAAGCGTCTTGCTAAACTTAGCGCACCCAAGCTAGCTCTGTCACCAGCATTGGAGCTAGCGAAAACAACTTTCAGGAGGGATTCTCAACAAAGACCATCCTCTGCGACATTTGCATCAGTGTTATGCTACTCAACCAAGTGCCCGCTCCTTACTCCAGGCAAGTTCCGACTCGGAGGACACCCTAACAAGGGAGGCACCAGTAACCTGAGCAACAACCCAACAAAAGCAAGATTGGGTCTAGTCTAGTCCTAAATAAGCTCGGGTCCCTACATCAACCCCAAGGCAAGTTTGGTGCCCTACATCCAATGGGAAAGGAGGCAAAGCCAAGTACATAAACCCCAACCTTGAAGAGCACTAATAAGCTATTTGGGGAAAGAACCTCAGGAGTAAAAAAGGCTCCTCCAGTATGCTCAACAAGGCAAATCTTAATCATGACTATCCCCATTGATATTCCTATAGTTGAGGTAATGGTGTCCTCTACGGAAACAACACCTAGAACTCCAAATGTTAAATTCATCAAACCTTCAGTCTCAAGCACCCTTATTATAGTGCCAAGAACTCCACAAGTTAGGGAGGCTACTCCTGCTCTAGTTCCTAAAAAAGACTAGAGGATATTCCCTTCTAGATCATAGAGCCAAAGTGACTTGACCTCAATAGGGGTTGAATCACATGCATATAGTGGGCTGATCACAAGACAAAGGGATCAAGTATTAACATATGCTGAGGTGACCTTACAATCTTTGGTCACCATTCTCGATTAAGGGAAAGACCAACTCAAATAACAAAATGAGGTTACAAATCCTATTTTTTATGGCCGCACAATGCTCTTCTAAGAAGATTAGTCATTAGTTGTCATCCCACAAGACCAAATTATCGAGGATGATGAGGCTGAAACATGCCAGTCTTAGTGGCCAGCATTCCAAATCTCAAGGAACAAATACAACAACTACATCGAAAGCTTGCAGAAAAAGAGGTCTAAATAGTTGACCTCGTTACTCCCCCTGAAAACAGGGCGTCCGAAAAAACTGATGAGGTTAGCAGTAGCCACATAATTGTCACTCTATAAGCTATCAAGAAGTTGATAACCTAAGGGATCAGGGAGCCTACGTAGACATGAATCCACCAGTGTTGAGATATAGAAAGCCATATCCAAGTCATTATGATTCGGTTCCTTTCCCCAAAGGTTACTAGAATCCTAACTTTGAGAAGTTCAACGGAACATTTGGCCTATTCCTACTAACTGTGCGACAAAACTACCTTAAATGATCCATTATTAATTAGACAGTTACTACAATCCCTCAAAGGGGCAGTGTCTATGTGGTATACTTAGGTTCAATATGAGTAAATTCACACTGAGGTTAACCTCCAAAGGGCATTCTTAGCTCACTTCGTGAGTTTTAAATGAAGGATTTCCATAATAAACTTCGCTGACAGACGCAAAAGGCTAAATGAGAGCATAAATAACTTTATTATAAGGTGGACGAGTCTAAGCTTGCAATGCCCGAAAAAGCTAAGCGAGTAATCAACAGTTCAAATGAGTGCAAACAACTTAGATATTCAAATTACTACATACATTGGCACTGCTAGTCAAAACTTTGATGCCCTCGTGCCTAAGGAAAGCTATGTGGAAAGACAACTTTTCATCAAAAAAGCACACAACCCAAGAGGGAAGAAAGGAAGAGGCTAACCAAGAAAGGAGAGTTCCACAGCCACCTTTATCAAAACAAGCCCAAAGCCAGCCAATGGAGAAAATGTCAACAAAAATGGCAAAGGCAAGCAAGAGGACGAAAGCCGACTACTCACCCTCCAAGAAAGGAAGGACAAGAAGTATCTTTTCAATGATGATGAAGTTCGAGGGAGATTGATGAGTATATGGTTGCAAAAACAATCCCTTTACTAGAGCCAAAGCGACCTGCCAAAGTCAACAAGACAAGCGATCCTAAATATTACTCGTGCAATAGGATTGTTAGCCACCTCATAAAACACTGTTATTCATCAAGGAAATAATCCAAGATATAATTAGGAGGGGAAAAATCAAGATAGAAGGAGATTCACACAAAGAGCCCACCACATCGTCAAATGCAACCTCAACTATTGAACAGTGTAAGGACCCCACCCCAGGGAACCTATCCCAGGTTGCGATCCCCCTTAAATGGTTAGAAATGTTTGCTAAGTGTTTATTATTTTATTCTATTTTCTGTTTTGGAATTTAGAACTGCTTTTTCGTTTTTTCTTTTTCTAAAAAATCAGATTCTGGAAGGTCTGTTGCCTGGATTAGGAGACTAGACTAGAATTCTAATCCTAGGAACTTGGCTTGGTTCCTAGGCCAGAATCAGGTCTAATTACCAAATATGGTTCTTGGAACTATTCAATATCTAATCTAGGAATTGGATGCAAGCCTGATCTAAGAAGCTAGAACTGGGCGTATGCCCTAGTCTCAAATCCAAAATCCTTCTACCTAAAAGTAAAGTAACAATAAACAGATAAATTAGAAATAGGACGAAAGTAATGAATTAATTAATACAGTCACCAATGAATTGTAAGAAAAACTTATAAACAACATCTAGTTTTTGATTCAAACCATAAACCAATAGAGACATCAAAAAGAGACACTGGAAGGGATAGTTGATTTGCTTCAAAAACTTTTTGAAAGGCCCCCCAAGTAATCTCTTGTATAGGGACTATCTTGATTCTATAGGCTTGAACTAAAAATTTAGATTCGTGGGCAATGATACAATGATATGATAGGGTGCATCACCATCATTGCCTATCATCACTGATGGTGTCTACTATTCAATATGGAAATTCGGATCTGAATTACACTATCATATAATCATATAGAATATTAGTATGAATCACATTAAGCAGGTGTTTGGTTGCAAGAGCTGTTTGGAATAAAAGACTTTTTTGAGGGAGTTTTAGCTATTTTAACTGATCAAACAACTAATATATTATTTGGTAAAGGGTTGTTTGTGTTGTTTGAAATAGTTGTTTGGACCCAAACAACTCTTTTGTAAAAGGCTATTCCAAATATGCTTTTTCTAAATGGCTTTTTATGGAAATGACCTAATTGCCAAGATTTTGGAGAAATTACATGTGTGCCGTCAAATCTTATGTTACCTATTATAATAGCCTTGCGATTAATTTGTTATATGATCAGCATAATTATATAGTATCATGATACGTATCTTATTTCTATTTTACTTAATTGCTAGTTACTTATTTATTCATGTGGGTTATTTGATTTATATTTTACTTATATAGTTCATTTCAACTTCGTAGAAATTTTAATTCATACGAAAAGAAAAATTATGTCCAATAAATAACAAAATAAATTTATAATTCATGGCTATTATGTAAATATAGATTCAAACTAAAAGGAAATTGAGGCAAATAATGAGTACAAATTGTATAGAATTACTAAGAAAATAAGATATAAAATAAGGTAATTTGTAAATATAACTTAAATTTCCTTATTGTTGAAAATAAAGCTAGATGACCAACAAATAAAAATAAATTCAGTTAAATAATAGATTAGAGACATGGGCATGTATGGGATTTTAAACGTATTTTTTATAAATAGCTTATTTTACCTAACACTTTATTTAGAGACAATTAACTCAAACGTGTAATGTAAATAGCTTATTCAAATAGTTAATAGCTAATAGTTAATACAAACAGTTAATAACTAACAACTATTTTCCAATAGGGCTTAAATACTGCAAAGAGGTATAATTTTTGGTTAAATATGAAGTAAATAATCACAGTGGATGAAAAACTACCTAAATATTACATATTTGGCAATTTGATTTGTAAATTATAAATCGAGATGAACTAAGAGGATAGAGAGAGGATGAGAATTACGTCCTCAGGATAACCCGCCTAATTTTACCTAGGAACCTAGCAAAGTGATACCTCTTAGCGATCAATCAAATCTCTCCTTCTCAATGCCGTCAGCATTTCTCTTAGGATTCTGCCTTCGTAATTTTTAGGACTATTCTACTAGAAATCTCCAGCAATTTTTTTCAGTTCTTTCTAATTTATACATCGAACCCCAAACCAGCCCTACTTTTTATAGTGGTTGTCAGAATAGTTGAATCAGTTTAAAGAAAGGAGACTTGTTTCTAGTCTCATTAAGCTTAATCTAAATATGTGCACTAAAGGATTTAATTTGCTAAGACACATTTTAGATATGGAACAGTACTTAGAAAGGGAAACCTACAGAGCTCGGTCGGGTGCTGGATGGGTCAGGCTCTACTAACAACTCGACCAGGTTGCTAGACTAGCTGTAGACGGCTCAATTTGTTTTGACCATAACTTCATCATCTGACCTTTGTTTTTGAGTGCTTTTTTTTCCCTTGAGAGCTTATTGGGTCTAGTTCCTAATAAAATTATATTGGTAATATTTGGATAATTTTGGAAGAAGATATAAGTGAAATAGTGAACATATGTCATTTTCAGCACTAGTAATCGATTTTTATCTTTTCTGTTGCTTATCATATTTTAGCATGTAACATGTCACTAGAAATTTTATTTAATGAAGAATACTAATGTCTAAACTCAACAATTTTATGCTCCCTAGAATAAATCTCAATTACATCCCAAATACTATCAATTTGGGTCTATTGGTCTCTTTTGTTTTTCTATTAAGACTTAATTTTTAGAGATCAATCTTTTTGGGCCCTCAAATACACAAGTTGGGTATAATTTTTGTCCTCGAGAAATCAAAAATACGATGCCATTTTTAGGCATATACAATAAGCTCCACTTTACCTGGGCCTGAGTAAGGCAAAGGTCAAAGTAAAAGTCTTCACTTATAGCCACTGATTGGTTGTGTCGATGTAATACGCGAACCTGGCCACTAAGGGTCCTAAGACTTAAACGTCCGCCAATTTCCACCGTGATGGTGGCTGATAATAGGAATTCCAAACCTGGTCGCTGAGTGTCCTAAGATTTGACATCTGCCAATTTTCATTGTGATGGTGACTTGATGATGTGAAATCTAAACCTGGCTACTAAAGTTACATGAGTTTTGGCAAGTCTTGCGATGACGGTGGTCGATAAAATGAAATCTAAACCTATCCGCTGAGGGTCCTAAGATTTGTGTCTGCCAACTTTTGCTGTGACAATGCCTGATGATGTCCCATCGCGTCGGGAGCTAGCAATGTTGTTGAAATGTCCCATTGTGTTAGAAGCCAACGATGTTGTTGAAATGCCCCATTGTGCTAAAAGCCAGTGGATTTTGATGTTAACCTCTCACTGGTTTAGCAGACATTTTGTTGATCTAGTAGACCTTGATGCCAACCTTTTGTCGATTTAGTGAACTTTTCCTCAGTCCGACAATTCTTGACCTTTTGCTAGTCTAGTGGCTCTTGATGTTGACCTTTCTCCGGTCTAACAGTGTCAGATTTGGTGGAGTGAGAACCTAAAGACCTGTAGCTAGGTCCCTATGAACTTGTTGGCATTTAAGCCCTAAACATCTCTAGCTAGATCCCTGTGAACTTGGGGGGTTAGAAGCATAAAGATCTATAGCTACATTCCTATGATCTTGGTGACATGTTGAGATGTCAAATCTTCCATCTTGACTTTTTACCACTCAGGTGTCAATATCGTTCCCTTTTGATGTTGGCTTGTTGAATGTTTGAATCTCTTACACATTGAATTCCCAAGGATAAAGAGGATGAGGTGTCTCCTACGGCTAGTTACCTACTAAGTTGGAGTTGGTTGATATCCTTTCCATAAGGATGTGGGCGAATTGCCCAAGGTTGATGATGACTATGTAGAGCCCACTTTAAGAATAGAGCCTCCATTTTGACCGAGCCTAATTAAGGTAAAGGTCAAAGGATAGACATCTTTCATGACAGTTGTTCATGCAATCTTAAGAACCTTTGATGTAGGTTCATTGCTACCCAGGGCTGGGGGCCTTCCTATAGGGCTGCTGTCATGCCTGAGGCACACTTGTTCGACCCATGGTTCCTAAGTGATCAATGAAAAGGGTGGGATAGTAAGTAGGCTAAAAAGCCATATATTGATGCAAATGCACTTGCTGATCTAAGTGAGACTATACATGCATAATGACTATGCAGATTCAATTGTGCTGACTATGCAGGCATGTGATGACCTTGCCTTGTATACATACAGGTGGAGATTTCATACTAAGTTTGGGGCCCATTAGATAAGGCCCGATTAAGGTATAGAAGACTGGTGGATTAGGCACAGTGGTGTTAGGCTACGAAATATCATAGGTTAGGGCATGTCATGGGATATAAGTTGCTCAGGATAGGGAATCTTTATATTAATAGAGGAGTAACTTTTAATGTTCATTAAAGTGCTCATTTTCTGAATAAGCCCCCCAATTTCTATTTATTATAATAGAAGCCTAGATGTGTGCAAATAGTGATAGCCACCAAGTTCTGTTTACTGTTGCTGAAGCCCTAAATGCGTAAGGATATGATAGCCGAAGATGCCTTGGCTAGCTTTGGTAGAAGTAGCTCCCAGTCTTGTAGAATAAATGTGAGCCTTCCCATGCAAGGAAATATTTACTAGTTGGTAAACTCTAGTTATGTAGAGATGTAGCAGAAAAAAATGTCTTTGTTGGTGCTACCCATAGTTGGTTCTGGTAAAGAATATGGTTATGTCCTTGTCAGGAAATACTTACCATGACGGAAGCCTTAATTATCTTCGAAAACATAAGGGACTCCCTATCTTACATAATAGATGAGTGCCTACTTAAAAAGGATGAGAATATAAAGTAAGCATCTACTGAATTGAATTTGTAGTCATGGTTGGGACCAAGAGTCCTACATTTTGGAATGGAAGTGAAATTAGGGGTTAAAATGATTGAGAAGTAGTGGTAAAGTGAGTGAATGATTTGTGCAAGTCTAACTTGGTGGTTATAATAGAATGCCTCCTTGTCCTCAAAAACCAAGGCTTTATTCTCACTTTCCTTTTGCCAAGTCATCCTTTTTAGGCTTCGGACCAGCTGCTCTCCTTTTTTTCCCTCCTTTTTTTGGGGACCAAAGGATCTAATGTAAATAAATGTTCTTGACCAGGCCTCTTTTGAGGCTGCCTACATATCCAATGTACAATCATGTTGATCGTAGTTCAAGAATATGAACATGTAGCTTAAAGGACGGATGCGTTCAGGAGGAATTTTTAAGGTAGGCTTCAAGTTTAGGGTACCAAAGAAAGGGACTCGGCGTGAAGACTCAAACAGCCATTATGAACTTCCCAAGTGTATCGGATGATGCAATCTGTAATTTTTCCTTTCTTTATTCTCCTTCTTTTCGAGCTTTCTCTTTTCCTTTTATCTTTTTCTTTCTTGGTTTTTTTCCTTTGATTTTTTTTTTTTCCTTGGACAGGACCATTTGGGCCAAACTTTGTTCTTTTTGATTGCTGATTTTGATATCACCTATGACATGCTCCTACTTCCTAGATAGGTTAGATGTGTCTATGAAAGAAATAGGCCCATTAAAGGCACCAAAGGGTTCTACGTGGTAACTTTTCAAGTTTAACGTAGGAATAATGTGGGTTGTCAAAAAATGCCTACCATCCTAGGCATGTCCTTTAAAGATGCATGCCTTATTATAAAGAAATTTTGATATTTCACTTTTTAGATGACAGATTGAAATTCTTAGTCTTCTTCTTTTGTTTTTTTCCCTCTTTCCTTGAGGTTTTCAAGCTAACCTCTCTATTTTCTTTCTTTTTCTTTATTCTTTTTAACCCTGATTCGGCACAGGATAGAAGCATTCTAGAAAATGGAGTATATGGAACTAAGAAAACAAGATATTTTATTAACGATCAAGGTTATGTTAAACCTGGACTTAGGATTGAAAAAGAAAAGGAAATTTCAAGACTCAAGACCTGACAACAAACTAAATATCAGCATATTTTCCCTAATTGGGCTAGTCTGAGGTCCTTTCATGTTGAGACTCTTCTTCTATAAGCATGCAAACATTGTTTAATGCCATGAAGTTTTTGAATGGCCTGAACCTTAGATGTTGCCTATATATGGGGTGTAGGTTTGTGATAAACAACATTAATTGATCAGCCTCTGATGGTTGGTTCGCCATACGAGCAGCCTTTCCTTTCTATATCAGGTAAGCAACTTAGAAAAACTTCCCTTTTCCTCTTGCTTAATTAACTCCAAGTCTCTAATATAATTGGGAGGTCAACATTGTATGAATACTCATATAGGAACTCTTTTCATAGATCACCTTAGTTCATAACCTTTCATGGGTCAATAGTATTATACCACCTCATCATGTCCTTGTCAAATATCCAAGGAAAGATCATGTTGAAGATATCTTTGTCAATTCTTTTTGGAATCATTACACTAAGAAAGTTTCTTGTAGGAAGGTAAGGATTTTCTGTTCCATGTAACTTGATGTCCGTTACAGTGAACTTCGGAGGTAATGTCCCTTTTGTAATTGAAGTGAATCCCATATAATCATTAAAGTAATTGTTACACCTAGAAGAATCCTTAAGTAGTTGTTCTATTCGATCTACTCATGGATCAGTTTGAGAAGTGTTCTTTTTCACTTCTTCTTCCTTCTTCTTTCCTAGCTCTCCCTTTCCATCATCTTCTCCATCCTCATTATGAGGTTTCACTCCATTTTCCTTTAGGGTGTGCCGCTTCTAGGGCTTGTTTGAAGATTCCATCTTCTTTTAACTCTCCTCTATTCCACTCTATATCGTCTCTACCATCTTCATAAGTTAAGTGATCTCATTATTCCCAGCCATTGGAATTGGTGAGGAATTGGACCTTGACTTGGATCTCGACCTTGATAGTGACCCACCAGGTGGAGCTCTTTTGGACCACTCTTGAGATAGAAATCTCCCAATCGGTGAACTCTGCTTATATTCTTTTCTCAGCTGTCTATATCCTCTTCAACAATGTCATGGTTTAGAGGAGTTGAATTTTGTTGATGTGAATAATGAAAATGAAAGGTTAACAACATTAGCTATGGCAAAAGGAAGTGGTTAATGACTTACAGTCTTGTTGGGGAGCAGATAAGGTTATGAAGTTAGATTTAGGCTATTGGTTTTACACGAAATCAGGTCGTACCATAGACTACTCTAAGTTGGGCTTAGATAGCGAATCTCTAGACCTAAATGTGGGTCTAATTGTGGCTTATATGAATCATGGGCCTAGACTATGTCTAAGGATGACTATGGTCTAGTTTCCCGAGAGTGGATTAGTTAAAGCCTATGGATAGATCTAGATAGAAACATCCATGAATTCTACACTAAGGAAATAAGATGCATGGACCATGGACTTATACATGGATCAAATATCCAAGTCTTAATTAAACTTATGCATTATGAATATGAAGCATGATTAGGTGCACCTTAGAAGATTAAGGCTTTAAAGGTCTAATAGGCACTATTACAAACATTGGACCTAGATGAAGTCATGAACCATGTATGATGAGGTGAAATGATGAATGACTCTTTAGCCCTAAGTATCCTACAACTGACATGCTAAGACCCTAAATAGACCATGTTAACCATGAACTGAGATAGTGTGCTGACAACCTAGGGCACTGACTTTATCCTATGAATGCTAACTTGTAGGGGACTTTAAAGCTGAGTGACTAGACTGGACCTGTATTACAGTATACTGAAAGCGTTTCTTATTGGGCCCCAAGACTGATTTCTTGACTTTTACCTTTTTTTTCCTAAATCTAGACTCAGTTAAATGCAAACAGACTCTCTGGGGGTACCGACTAGGCTCCATAACGGCCCAACCTGACTTCTACCTTTCTAAATTCTAACTCAAGCCCAAACTCCTGGAATGGGCCTAATTTCTGCACCTTACCAGACAATACTAACATACAGGCTCTTTTGAACATCCAAACAGGCTCTTTAAAGCTCGACTATACCTCTCATTATGACCTTTTGCACCCTAAACTAAGGTTAGAACCTATTCGGGTCCGAGATCAAGAGCATTTAGAGCTTTATTGGCCACAAATCCACTTTGATTCCTAAACCTAGTCATTAAGTTTGACCTTTCCTAATCTAAGCCATCCTGAGACCTAGAGCATCAATACGTAGTCCTTAGGGTTAGGGAAGTTGAATTATACACAAATGCATTCAAGCACATAGTCCTTCGGGTTAGAGAAGTTGGATTATACAAAAACGCATTCAAGCGCACATATGAGTCTCGTTTCAAGTTAGAGTTCTAAGTTACAAGTGCCAGATAATCATTTCATGACCCAAATGCTTCGTATGCCACTAATGGGGTGAATGGCGAGAATGGAAGATTTTAGTTGCTTTGGTAAATCATATGAATTAGGAAGTGTGTTGCGAGTGGGTAGATCAACTATATGCTTAGTTGAGTCTAATTGACCCATTGAGTTAACCGATTCATCTCCTGAGAGGTAATAGTAGGGCTTGCCTAGAGGCATTGTCAATCCCGTCAGGGTAGCACATTTTAATGCAAAAATGCCTAATGCAGGTGTAATTACAATAATTTCGCATTTCGAATTTCAAATATCAGCCATTTTAGAAAAATATCCCTAAGGGAGTCACCAACATAAGGATCCCCAACCTTAGGGAGCCTATCCTGCATCACGTTCACTGACAACTGGCCGAACTTATTTGTTGGATGTTTATTATTATTTTTGAATTAAATTAGATTTTTTAAAATTTTTTTAAGAAAATGGCTTAGGGTACTAAATTACAGGTTCGACCTCGAGAACTAGGTTGTGGCCTTGGTCCAAGAACCTGACTGAGTTCCTGGGCTAGAGCTAGGTCCAATCCCCCTAGCTTGATCTTTACAGAGCTGGGCCCAAATTCTGCTCCAGACAGTATTAATGTCTATATCTTGAACCAATCGGTTGCCCATTCTAGAAATATGATATAAAAGAAAATAAATGGAAAAAAATAAGGAAAGACAATGAACTTTAATTAATATAGTCGTTGCAAGTTTTAGGAAAAACTTATAAACTACTTTTCGAAGTAAACCATAAACCAATAGGGACAACCAAAACGAACACCGAAAGGGATAGTTAATTCTCTTCAAAAAGGCTTTTGAAAAGGTCCCCGAATGATCCTTAGAATGGGGACCATCTAGACTCTATAGGCTCGAACTGAGTATCCAAATTCAGGGGTGATAGTTTGGTGATATGATGGGTTGCATCACATCACTGTTTGTTATCACTAATAGTTTGTACGATTAAAATGAAAAATTAGATCTTAATTACACAATCTTATAATCATGCAGCATATTAGTCTGAATCACATTAAATAACGCAAAGAGGTATAGTTTTTAGTCCAAAATAAAGTAAACAATTACAGCGAATGGGGAACTATCTAAAGATTGCATCTTTGGCAATTTGAAATCACAAATCATAAACAAAATGCAGTAAGAGGATTGAGAGGGGATAAGAACCATGCCGTCAAGATAACCTACCTGATTTACCAATGAACCAAGTAAAGTGATGCCTTTTAAGGATGAATCCAATCCCTACTTCACAATGCTCGCAATATTTCTTGGGATTTTGCTATTCTAATTTCTAGTATTATTCAGCCAAAAATCTGTCACGATTCTTGTCATTTCTTTCTAAATCCTAGTGTTAGCTAATGCTGAAATGATGCTTAGTTTGTGCCTGTTCACACCAAAAATGAGCTATTTTTAAAGTACTTTTATGCCCATTTTAATCGTATTTTTAAGTTTTTTATTTAATTTTATTTTATTTTGCAGGTTTTGAATAATTTTAGAAAAATGGCCGAAAATGCGAGAAAAATAGTGGAAAATGTCGGGAATTGAAGAACCGGCCCAAAATTACTAAGAACCGGTCCAAATTACAGTGAACTGGCCCAAAAAAAGAATTGAACCGGTTCAGAGAGGAAAAAAACCCGGTCCGGTTCACCCCTTCCCAGCCAGCCGGTTCAACGTCTTTT
>NCQV01149149.1:0-11026 GCA_002740545.1 Lophocereus schottii
TAATTTTTTGATTTGATTTTTCTGGAATTATTTGGATACAATTGAGGAGTTATAGTGTTATATACCTAAAGAATAATATTTAGGTTGCTGGTTGACATTTTTAATATTTATTTTCTGATTATTATTTGCTGTTTTGAATTTTAATTAGAATTTCAGTTACTATTCTGATTTTATTTTTCTAGATTATTTAGGAAATATTTTTACTGTTTTATTTCTAGAATATGACCTAAAATATTTAGGAGCATTATTGGATATTTTTCTAGATTTTTATTCATTAGATTTTAATTATTTTAGAATTATTAAGATTAGATTTAATAAATTGGATAAGTAAAATCATTTAGAATTAAGCTAGCTTTTTAAAACAATCTTTCCTCGTGGATCAATCCTTACTTCCTTATACTATAAAAAATATTTAATAACTAAAGTAGTGGTTAAATTTGTAGCTCTCGACAAGCTTTACACTTTGCAATACCCGTAATTAGATAGAAAGTTCTGATGATAAATCCAAATGTCGTGATTTCTTTCTTCCACCATATTGCTGATTGATGGTCTACTTCAGAAAATTCATATATTTCACTCCTAACCTCCAATTGAGATATAAAATCCCAATATGAAAAGATCACAATGTTCTCTAAAAATTTCATTGCGGACACAAAACATGATTCATATCGTAAGGTGCCTAAAATTGGGCTAGAACACAACCGTGCACAACTTTGGTGCAATCTGCACAGTCTTAGAAAAACGACCATAACTTTTTTTCACAGAACTCGGATTAAGGTGATTCAAAAGGCATTTGAAAGATAACTCATTAAACTATCCACGCACCAAAAATCACAATTTTTCAATGGCCCAATCAATACCAGGGTTTTTCGTAAAATCCGCTGTTCAAGTCTGCTCCTAGTTTTGATGTGTTCTGCGCAATCTTCAGTAAATTGGTTATAACTTTGTCCACACAATTCAAAAGTAAGTAATTCCAAAGCCCATTGAAAGTTAACACATTGAGCTATCAATACACCAAAAATCACGATTTGTGGATGTGCCAATCAGTACCAGTTGATTTCCAAAGTGACCCCTATTTTTGGGTCTGTTTACAGCATAATAGCTTATATTTGCAATATTTTCTTCACATAATCCCCCACTTAAAATCACTCTTTAACTTATCCAAAACCACACCAACATTACCATAATCATTTACGATGATAAAGATTACCAAATCAAATACAAAATAATCCAAATCCATCACTTCAAACTTAAACTAGCATGATCATGAACAATCTCAACTCCCACATGTTTTTATGCTTAATCAACACTTAATACTTCAAAGATAGCTCTTAATTTTATCAAAATAGCATGATCAACAAGAAAAACCAATAAAAATAAGAATCAAAAACAAAAATCAGCATGATAGGGATTGAAGTTTACTCATTTTGTGCTTGAATATATGGAGATGGAGGTGGTGTTTGGTGGTTGTGGGAGCTGGGGATGGTGGTTGGTGGCCGGAGGTGGCTGGGAGTGGTAGCAACCACCAAGAACAGCAGCAAACTTGGGCTGAACATAGGCTGGACAGCCATGAGGTGGAGGAGGAGAGGAGGAAAGAAAGCCTTGTATTTGTTTAGTTGGTTGAAAATGATTTTGTAATTTACGTGGTTGATATAAAGCCTCCAAAAACTATATTTTTTTGGTTAATTATAATTAGCCTAATGATCTGGGATGTGACGGCATCTAGCGCCTCAGGTTGGTTGAGGTATGTCTCTACTCCTTGTTTATTTTGCTCTCCGGCTCATTTTCTCCTCCTTGGTTTTTGTTTTGCAATCGTTTTTTCTATAAATCTTTTTCAAAAAAAAAAAAACTGTTTTGTGGGTTTTAAGAATCAACCTCTCTATGGGTAAGAATACTGGTATGGATAATGTTTCTTATAGCTGGATCTCCCCAGACTCCGGAAAAGCGAGACCCACACTGAGAGTTGTTGTTTGTTGTATAATTAGTCTAATGATGGTAATTGGCTAAGTAAAAAAGGGTGTAACCTTGTTCGGCCAAAATTGGGCCCAATTGAGTTGGGCTTGAAATTAGAACACTCTGTTGCGATAAAATTTTTGCGTGACTCGGAATTTTTTTTTTTGGTGAAGTTATGAAAAATAATTAAATCTATTAAATCATAATTATCGAGGCCTACTATCGATTTTTCTGAAAATTTTCGGTAAATGAAACCTGAATTGCAAAGTGGAGTCCAAAATGAATTCTCTCATCTGGGATGATTAAATGAGATAATTGAATGTGAAAAATTAATAACATGACTTAATTCAATAGATAGATATGATTGAGGGTCGGGCTATTACATTAGTTGATGATTTTAATACAGTATTGTAGGAGACTAATAGGCGGGGGGTAACCCTATAGAATTTGGTAAGATAAGAGATTTTAAAGAGTGTATAAATTGTTGTGCATTGTAGAAATTAAAGAGTTTTGGAGCCTCATAGTCATGGTGTAAGAGGCATGAGTCTGAACCTAGGATATTCTCTAAAATTGTTAGGGCAATCATAAACATGCAATGGGAGCTTCGGTTTGGAGATTCTAAAGTACAATATATGGCTGATAATCTCTCTAATTAATCAATCACCATTGAAAATTAAATTTCATCAAGAATTTAATCATAAAATGCAGCCTTTTAGGTTTTATGAAATGTGGATGGCAGATGAGAGATTTCATGACATCCTGGTAGATGCCATTAAAGTGCAGACTAGAGGCACTACAATGTATAAGTTGGTGGGATTCTTGAAGCTAATGAAGAAGCCCTTAACGGGGCTCAATAAGGAAAAGTTCAGGAATATACATCATGAGAGTGACATTGCTAAGCTAGAAATAAATGCTATTCAATAGAGGCTGCTTTCGGAACCCACAAATCAAGGGTTATAGGAGCAAGAGTATAGTTTATGGAAGAAATAAAATGACTCACTCTCAGCATCACTGAGCCTGAAGAAGCAGCAGAGTAAAATTGATTGGACAAACATGGGCGACCAATGGAACAAGTTGTTCTTTGCTAGAGTGAAGCAAAGAAAAGCTATGACTCACACTATAGAATCCAGGATGATGAAGGGTCTATGCATGAGGGCAAAGATAAGGTAGCATCAGTTCTGGTAAAGTACTTTGAAAATATGCCTGGTAAACAAATGCTGGCCAGAACCAAAAGCTTATCCACTGTGTTTCAAGCAGGACCAATGCTGACAATAGGGCAACAGATACATATATACAAACCATTCATTAGAGAGGACATCGAGAAGTAATATTTTCAATTAACAACTGCAAATCATTTAGGCCAGATGGGTATAGTAGCAGCTTCTTCAAAGTAAATTGGAACACAGTGGGGCAAATGTTATGTGATGTAGCAAAGGAATTTTTCCAAAATGGCAAGCTTCTAAAGCAAATGAATGCTACTAATGTGGTCTTGCTCCCAAATATTTCGAACCCACAAAAGGCAAGTAAATTTTGTCTCATTTTATGTTGCAATGTGATATATAAATGTATCACAAAGCTTATTTTCATGAGGCTAAAGGAAGTCATTTCAAATATCATTGATAAAAGCCAGTGTGCATTCATTCAGGGAAGAGAATTGGTCCACAATGTCCTTTTCTGTCAAGAACTAGCATATGGGTACTATAGAAAATCTATAATCCCTAGGTGTATTATGAAAATAGAATTAAAAAAAGCCTATGATTCGTTACAATGGGGTTTCATTGAAGAAGTTCTTTATGGCTTAAATTTCCCTCAGAAAATGGTACAAAGGATCATAGGGTGTGTTTCCAGCGTGACCTACTTTCTTTGCTTCAATGGAGAAACCTATGGGTTCTTCTATAGGGGTAGAGGAGTGAGGCAAGGTAATCCTATGTCTCCACTTTTATTTGTGTTAGAAATGGAGTATTTCTCTAGGTTGCTGAAAGTTAAAATTGGTCAGGACTTTCACTACCCTCCCAGAGGCAAGCACTTGTAGCTCTGCCACTTAATACTTGCAGACAATTTGCTACTCTTTCGCAAAGCAGACCAACAATCAATCAAATTTCTTGTAGATAGGTTGGAAGAATTTGCTAAAACTTCGGGCTTGCAAGTAAATAAGGACAAATCTCTGGTCATTATAGGAAGAGTCAAGGATACAACAGTCAAGAGCATGCTAATATAGACTCCTGGGTTCATAGAAGGCAGCTTCTTCATCTATCGGGGTGCCAATTTCATCTATGAGGCTGAATAAAATAGAATTCCAACAACTTGTGGACAAGATAACAGCAAGTATTAGACTATAGGGGAGCAGACATTTTTCTTATGTAGGAAGGGTCATGCTTATCAGTTCAGTTTTGATGGGAATAATTAGATTCTAGAGTAGAATCTTTATACTCCCAAAGTTGGTCACAAAAGGAGGTTGAATCCATTTGTAAAAACTATTTATGAGGGGCAAAGGATGCATTTGTGAGGGTACCCATGGTGAGTTGGAAAACAATATGTAAAGTACAGAAGAATGGAGGGCTAAGACTCAAAGATATCTCAACCTAGAACATAACTTTAGTATCTAAGCATATATGGGACGTGGCTATGAAGAAGGACAACCTTTGGATTAAATGGGTGCATGAGCGATGCTTGAAGAGATGTACTTAGTGGGACTATCACATTACTGGAGATAGATGTTGGTTCTGGAAGAAGTTATACAAAGTAAAAGAGAAATTTTAGTTGGGCTTCACCTCAAATTGGAGGTGGATGGTGGTTGGGAATGGGGAGTATTCAGTCAAAGCAAGATACCAGGGCCTACTGGGGGACTCTGACCCTTGTGGCTGGGATAGAATTGTGTGGAATAGAGAGAATATTACAAAGCATGCCTTCATCTTGTGGCTGCTACTGCTTGGAAGACTACCAATGAGAGATAGATTGCGAAGGCATATCCCAGACATAGAGTGAAAGTGTGCTCTGTGTGGGGACAACTTGGAGGAAATACACCATCTCTTCTTAAGCTTTTCTTTCACAACAACAGTCAGTCAACACATATTTAGATGACTCCATTTAGATGCTCGAGATCACATAATATAGCAGCTACATGCCTATCTACTTCAAGAAGATTGGGGAAGATTGAAGAGGAAGGGTATTTATATAACATATGCAACCCTCAAGTACCATATCTGGATGGAGAGAAATAATAGATGCGTTACAAAGAAGAAGCGACAGATACTTCAAATCAGTGAGAAGATAAAGACGGAAGTTTCATGTAGGTTGGATTTTCTAGTAAAGCATAGTAGAAAATTAAATGACTGGAAAGATATACTCTGAGTTCTATATACATAGTATGACAAAAGTGCAAAAATAGGATGTAAAGTGAGATCAGTTTGGTAACAAAATTTTTTTCCTTATCACCAAAAAGATGAAAATAAAAATCAACTTGATCTTCACAGAAAGGTCAAGAGTAGAGAATAATTTTAAAAGGTCAAAGTTATAAAAAAAGATTTGTCACAACTGCATTGGCATACAATAATGACTCATTTTAATTACCATCTGAATTGTAAAATGTTTACACCTATAAACGTATCTTGCTAAAAACATAGCAACAACATATTTGGTAAAATAACTATTCTAGTAGGGTTTACCTTCTACAAGTTGTCAATTATCTCAATAACTATTTGTTATCAAACTTTACTGTTAGTGATCATATGTTGACTAGCTATTTAAAACACAAACGTTGAATAAATTTAACTCCTTAGGTACAAAATTGATGTATGATCACATAAAAGGACAACTAATAGGCTTTAGTTCAAACAAAAAGGACATATTTGAAATCTCAAATACAATGACTAGTTGTAGGCTTCAAAAATACTCGAGCAGTCCATTACTTGTATTGCTTCTTTTTTAAGAGTCTTAACTTTTAAAACAAATTATGTGGTCTATATATCTTTGTTGAAACTTGAACGCCCCCACCTTAATATGAGTATGATTAGCTAATTAATAATTAATTAAGGAAAAGATGGTAGTGGAAAACTTACAGTATTGGAGATGTTACCGCCTTCTCTTTATAGAGAGAAGGCTAAAACATTTCGAAACATGTTGAGTAAAAACCCTCTTATGACTTGGATGAAAAATTTCTAGTCAATATGTTGCTTTAAAATAAAAGCCTTAACTTACCAAACGAAAAATTCATAAAAGAATGGTAGGAAAGCAAATTTTTTTTACGCATGTGATTGTTCAATGATTTACAGTCAGACCATATTAGACAAATTTAAGTTTAATCAAAGAGGTAACTACAATGTTTCAAGATACTTGTACAAATCCTAACATGTTTCCCAAACACCCAACAATCCAGAACATAAAAGCAAGAAATAAAATGATGAAATCTAAAGTTTGATCTTTTGATGCTAAGGGTAGAGTCATAACCAACTCCAAAATTTCATTAGAAGATATCAAGAGCCAATAGACATTAATTATCTACACCTGCTTTGTTTGCTTCTTATGCTAGTATTATGCCTAACAATCATGTAGCTTGTCTCTCCATACCTTAAACGTTTTATAAAGTTCAAAAAAAACATAAAAAATAAGCGTTGAGCCCAATGCATTACTCTTATACAGTAAAGTCAAATTCAAAGAGTAAGTGAGTGCGCGCATATCTCAAATTAGTTTTTCATAATTCATAAGCAGTTAGTTGAACTTAGGATCGTTTAAAGTACATCATTTTATTAGCAAAACTTAGAACCCTTGTACAGTGAATCATAAGAACTTGTTAGTTTAGAGATCTCCTCCCAACCTCTAGTTTTACTAAACCCCTTGGCAGTTGACTTATGAATAATAATCAATTATCAGTAATTAGTGCAGCACTAACGGGCCATGTTGTTCGGGCATCCTCGGATCAACAACTTCCACTGGATCGAAGAGAAAATAGCCAAAAATAAGAGCTGGAATACCACTTGTAAATAATTCTTATGAACATACGATCATAGAAAGACATGATCCTATGATCAACAAACTCATGAACATAGTAAGACATGATCTTCACACCAGTAAGTGGGTCCTATAGATGGCCAAAACATGATAAAACTATTAAGTACTATTTATAAATGCATTAAAACTATATTTGATAAGTGTACAAGCAGTAACATATCTTTAGGATTCGTTTGGGCCTTTTAATTTTCGACTTTTGGCCCTTCATTTTGCGGAGCTTCAATTTAAGTTATGTGTTCATGACTAACATACTCATTAATTCTAGACACCTTTAGATAATCCTGTGAATTATATTTTCTTTAACCTTATTTTAGTATATTTAGACCTATTTATGTACTTGTTTATGTTTCTCTACCATTTCCTAGGTTTAGCACATNNGCGTATCTAAGGCAATGGTTCATGCCATATTACTATAGTTTGAATGCCGCTTAGATAAGTATAGAGCCCACACTCTCCTCTAATATCAACAAAATAATTCCTATGTACTTGGTAGATGTTTTATGGAAATTTAATTCCCATACTAGTTCCTCTTGATGTTGTCTGCCCAATTACACAGGCCAAGCTTGCAATAAGAACTTAAATCAAATTTCACTAGATTTCTATTTCCTTCAAAATTTGTTACTTTACCTTTCATTACCCAATTTTTTCTCATGGATGTAATTAGCTCAAATTCACTTCATATTTACATCAACACAAACATCAATCATACTACAATCCTCAAGCAGTTGATTTAGCTAAACAAGATGGTTCCCATGGTAATGATTAGCTCATTTAGTTCCACTTGGCTTATAGAGTCGTTGAAACTTTTTTAGGAAGTTAATAAATTATAATAGTACATAGTTAGACCTTCATCTAAGTGAATCATCCCCCTTTGGCAAACCAAGTTTTTGTATCCAATTGTTTGTTTTATATAATACAAGTATAATTCAAGTCAAACTCCTTTTATCAAATAAATCCAAGAGTTCCTATGTTGGCAATTGAATATGTGGTTGAACATTCAATCAAGTAAACACCAAAATCTTCAAATTATCCATTAATTACATCATTATTTAATCAAGCCTCAAGTAAACATCATTTAATTAACCAACTTTCATATTGATCACAATACTTGACACCATGTGAGCTTAAAATTTCTCCAAAGGATTGACATACAAGATGTCACTTAACTCACATAATAGAAATTAACCATTTATAAGTTAAATAAGATGATCAATAATTCCTATAAATTAAGAAGTAATCAATATAATCACCCAATTCAATCTTTAATCAAATATTCACCTCAATTTTGGTATTTAAGAACACTTGAGATCATCCTATTCTGAACTAATACCAATTCACACATCTAAACTTCATCAAAACATTACTTTTCATAAATTAACTAGCCTAAATCTGCAATAGCATTCAATTTCACTGTCTTTGGACAACCATCTACCATGAACCTCATCCCTCAACTCAACTTTCAAATCCAATAAGCATGAGTACAATCACCCAACATATAATACATTACTTAAACAATAACATTAGGTTTCAACATAATTTGTCCAAATAACTTTGTTAATATGTGAGATCATGGACATTGGATCTAGAATAAAATGGGGTTTAGAGCTCTCATCTCTGGGATAGTAGTGACCAAAGTGGAAGTGATGGGTGGTAGTAGTGGTGGTTGTTTCGGGTGGTCGGAATCTGATGAAGTGTGGCTAGTGTGGTAGTAGAACCATCAAGCAAGGAGGGGAAATAGCCCTCCTGGTGAACAAAAATAGGGAAAGGGAGATGAGTTAGCAGCGCTGGTGGTGAGCGGCATAATGGGTTGCAGCAGCAGGTGGTGGACCGGCAACAGGGGCATCCGGACAGCATGTTGGTTGCCGAAGGTTAAAGGAAGGAAATGTGGGAAATAAGGAGATGCTTGAGGCCTTTGATTTTTGAAAACAAGGGTTTAATGTGCCATTTTAAAGATGAAAAAAAATATTAAACCATCTGCCTTTCTTTTCCATTTTATTCTCTAATCATATAACCAATGCAGGATTAGAATAACCATTATAGGATTAGAATAACTAAAAATAGTTAATTAGCAGAGTGTTACTGTAATAGTTGAGATTTTTAACATCGAGTTATTTTTTTAGGTTAATAATTTTATTAGCTATGTTAGGCTAAATTCTTGCGTGTCAATTAAGTATGCTAGTTTTTTTATTTTTGAATTAGTTTTTGTAATTTTCTCGATTTATTTCATGATTATGTGAAGTCCGTGAGTTCAGCTAAGATTAGGCCAATGTAGGATTACACGAGTTTAGTGAAGTTGAATTAGGTTATTTGGTGTAAGAACAAATTGGGCGTGGTGTGTTTTGGGCCAAGGTGTTTTTTTTTTTTTTTTTTTTAAAGTTCAAAGAGTTGAGGACAAAAAAGAACAAGAAAAATCGAAGTAAACAATGGGGGCCAGGCACCCGTTTCTTTCCCAATCAAACCCACCACCACCGTTTCCATGTCCACAGAGAGAGAGAGAGAGAGAGAGAGAGAGAAGTAAGAGTGAAAGAGAGAGGAGATGGGTGGCAGCATCAGCCGAGGTAGACAAACAAGGATCGAGTAATAGTGGCAACGTAAGAAGAAGAGGAACAGACAGTAGCCACTGTCTGTAGCGCCTGGGAGAAGCAACGTGGGCCAGCAGCGAAGGACAAGAACAGAAGGTTCGTACACAATCACAAAATTGCCCAATTAACCCCTAAATCATGGATTAGGGTGGGTGTTTCTTTCTTCCTAAATTAATATTAAGTTTGAAATTAAAGTGAAATTTTATTCTTGTGTGATTAGTTGGATGATATGTGGATGGTATTTAATTCTTCAATTACTATCAATTTCTCGAATTTCTGTTGGGTTTAGCCATAAAAATTTGGAGAAATCTGATGAAGTTAGGTTATGTGGGAATGGGTCAATTTTGAAAGGGAGAAGGATTGAATGAGACTATTAAGGTTATTATGTGGCCTTCATGTGATTTAGAGGTCATTTGGGGTGGCGTTGTGATGAGGGAGGCAGAAGGGTCGAGTTGGTGAGTTATTGTTGATTATTGTAACCTTTAGTTCATTGTGGTGTGCGTTTTTGTGTTTGAATTGATTTGCCTAGTTTTGAGACAATTGTTATGGCCTGTCAGCAAATTGTTTGCAAGTATGCTACTGTTCTGGGGGAGGACTAGAAAAGGGTGCTACTGTCTGGCTCGACAAACCGGTCCAGGACCGGGTCTGTGAACTGCCCTATAGCTCACCTAGTTCAATGCTAGGTGCTGGCCCTTTTGTGGCGTGTTTGAGGTGTGTATGTTGTTTGGGGAAACTATGGGTTGTTCGTTTGATTTAACCTTACCACAAGAGCGGACCAGATTCAAAGGAGGGGAGTATATTGGTTCAGGTGAACCCCGAAAAAAATTACCTTAGTTTCAACCCCTTGAACTACTGGGTGATGTGCCTTTGGACGTGTGCAACAATAACAACAACAACTCCCAATGTGGGTCCTGCTTTTGCGGGCTCTGGGGGGACGTGTGCAAAATTGAGTTAAAAGTTCCTCGACCAAAGGTCATTTGCTTGTTTATTCAAGTCTACCTAAACCCAAAGCATCTTAGGTGGCATCTAAGCCTATGAATCGAATCGGAAAATGTGCACCTTGTATTTGGGTGTTATCTGTAGGTTGTTGAAAACTAAAAGGAAGTGGGGGAACCTAATTAGGTCCTTATTCTTAACTTAAACCTGATGTGAACTAAATAACTCCATCTTGTTTAATTTGTGGCTCGATTCCTTGAACATAATGACATGCATTTATAAGTAATGTGCGTGATTTTTTTTGCTCTTGAATACACACATAGAACCATGAAATAAATTATTTTCTTTAAATGTGGTTAAAGAGTCGAAACCTTATTCCGGGTGAGTTAGAAATTATATTTAAATGGCTAAAAGTTCTTCCTTTCCAGCAATTATGCATCATCGTGACTCAAAGTATTATTTTGATCTCGGCTTTGAACTTGAATTGTGAAAACTGATTGATTTCCAATATTTTAGTTCAACGAATGCATGTTTTCATGAATTAGGCC
>NCQV01149149.1:30587-49266 GCA_002740545.1 Lophocereus schottii
GTCTTACATTTACATCAATATTTTATATTTTTTCTTTATTCAATTATTTTACCACTTATAAATTTAACAAAATGATGTCAATAAGTATTAACTTAAATTAATCAACAATGGTTATATTTTATTACCCATATTCAAGTGTCAATATTAAATGATTGTTTCTTTAGTTAATTAGTTTAACGGTTACAAATTTAAAATAAAGAAGGATTAAAAAATATAAATTGTAAAGATATAACTACTTTTTTCTTTTTTTGGGGAGTAGTGAATTGACGTTATTTCTATTTCTTGAATAATAATTAATCATATTCAATTTGTTTACTATTTCTTTTGATAATAATATGTTTTCATTTTCCTTTTATAGCTTTAGTCCAATTATGTCCATGCAGTGATCAAAATTAGTTTAATTCTTGAATTCCAAGCTAAGTTTTTAGAAGATTTTATTGATACTATAATAACTAAAGTCCAAAAACATGCAAACACTTAGGGAAAAAAATAATGAGATTATAAAATTTCAACACTTACCCATGTGAAGCGCGGAATGTACACTAGTATATATAATATAAAATTGAATAGGTTGAGTGGAATATTGGTGTTTTGACAAGTGTCAATTTCGTACTACTTCTTTATGATTATTCTTTATTCAATGAATTTAATCGTCATCAATTTTATTAACTACATTTAAGTATTAATATTAAATAATTTTTTCTTCCTTCAATTGTTTTAATAGTTATGAATTTAAAATAAAAGAAGATTACAAATATAAAATGTATTTTTAATTATGATAATGGAGACACCTATAATTTATCCAAATTTGAAGAGACATCCCCCTAGCCCCCGGCCACATTAAATTAAACACACGCAAAAAAAAAAGTCCCTTGCTCATATGAAATATAAAGAGTCAGGAGAACAAAATTTATATTAGATTTTTTCAACTATACGAAGAGGGAAAAAAAAGTGCATGGGGTAGTGTCAAATGGCACACATATTTAATGATTAAATCTTGAACTTTAAAGTATGTAAAAGCATTTATCATACATGATTTGATATTCCTTATATCTTCTATTTTTATTTTTCCGTAAAAGAACCTTTAAATAATGATGTTCATTTTACAAATATAATGAGATCATTGAACACTTATATTTAATTATGAGATTTATTTTACAAATATCTGTATAAGGACTGCTAACTAAATTGTAGCATTTAGCAATTGGGACCCAAACTTGTCTTATTTTCAAAATGATTCTTATATCTTTTTAACAACTAAATACAAATTAATACATTATTATATATATTAAATTATATGCAATCCTACAATGATAAAACCTTCAATTTTGAATTTCCTATTATATGATAGATGCATTTACATGCTTTAAAATTACATATGTATACACTGTTTGACACTAGCCATTTCACCCTTTTTTCGCGCTTTTTGTTCCTTTTTTTCCTAAAAATATCCAATATTAGAGCTATTCTCATATTAACTCAAAACTTAGTTATCAATCTAAACAATATATCAAAAAATAAAATAGTTTATGTAGATATTTTTTTAGCATCAATTAGTTAAAGAAATTAGTGCTTCCAATTATAATTAATGATAGGACTGCAAACTCTTTAAAGAAAAATGATAAGATTATAAAATTTCACACATGCATATGATATAGGTTCCACACTAGTATCTCTTTATTTCAAATGAGTATTTAGATGGTGATTGAGTCAATTCTTTAGATTAATTCTTGTTGCTTTACTTTAGAGAATTAATTAGTAGATTATTAGGCTAAGTGGTGGCTTGAACCTTTACCTTAGTCATGTCCTTTTTTATTAGCTATTCTCTCACATTCAAAAATCCGCAAAAATTTTTTTTTAGTTTTTCTTTGGTTATTTAAGGCCTAGTTTCGTTCAAGGCCTTGTTGATTGATAGTTGTTGAAGTGTATGCACTCTTGTGATTAAAAGCCCTGCCCCATGCATCAAATTGGTATAAAGGTCCTACTTTTGGTTGATTTCTCAATGAAAACCCTTCTCCTTCTACATCCAAAAACTCACACTTTGATCTCCCCAAAATTTTCTCACTTACCACTCTTAATCAACACTTTTTAGTGCAAAAAGAACCTCAAAGATAGCCCAAATATAATTCCTAATCCAACCACAGCCTAAATTTTCCAACAAAACCCAAGAATTGTTAAAAACTTAAAATAGAAAATTGGTACTGACATCCTATGCCACTTGGCACACCTGTGCCAAAATCCTGCACTTTAGAATTTTGATCCAAAAATATGGCATGACCACTCCATGCCAGCACATTCATGCCACGATCCTAACTCCTATTTTTTGCTCGTGCTACCCTCAACACCACCGTGCTTCCCCTGTTTTCTATATTTTTCCCCTCTTTTTCTCCCCTTTTCGCTTCACCATACCATGGAAGATAAAGTTATCCTTGAACTTCAAGTTCAAATAAGGGCACACAGTAAGAAAATGGTTAAAATGAAGAAGACTATACAAGAGTCTCCTTGCTTTAATGATATTAGTTTGGATCCCATGAGATGGGTTCAAAGACTTGAAGATTATTTTGAGACTGAAGGATGTTCCCATGAAGAGAGTTTCTTGATAGATACCCGAATACTCCAAGGTTAAGACTACTATTGATTTAAATGCCTCAAGAGCGAAAGAGCTCTTTAAGGTAAGCCTAGAATTAGGATTTAGAGTAGGCTCAAATCACACATGAATGTGAGATTCAACCCAGATCAACTCTTTGAAGAAGAACCCTTGAAAGAGGAATCTATTGTAACTCAAGAGAAGATTAAGGTTCAAGAACAAGGAGAGCCTAGCATGGATCATGAAGAGGCCAAAAAAAAAATGAGATCAAGAGAAAGAGGTTGAGTCAAAGTCCGCCTTAGAGGTTGTACTACCTATTGCTTCCTAAACCCACTCCTATGCTCTCCGTTGTCCCAATTTGGGAATTCAAGTAAGCATCACTACGAAAGCTCTACTTTCATTTAAAATGAACAATTTGAGAAATGAGACAATATATGATACGTTTTCCATGGATGCTTGTTATCTATCTTTTGGGTGACTACTGAAATTTAGCCACAAGATTGTCTTTTATGAGAGACCCAAATTCCATGTCCAAACTCTTAGCCCTAATCTCCTAAATCCTCCTCAACCTAACACCCCACCAAAATTAAAGCTCCACAAAGAAATCATTTGCCCTTCCAAGCTAAATGTAAAACTCCCACCCTTGTTGGCACAAAGATCATTTGACTTCTTACCCCTTTAAAGTGAGCCTCCACAAGTCAAACTTGTGAATCATAAAGGAATCCCTTATTTTTTTTTGATGAGTTGTGATGAGTATATTGAAATTTTCAATAGGCTTATAAATGTTGGAAATGTCTTTCATCTTATTGTAGTATCTCCTTAATCCTTCAACAATTCATATATGTTCAAGAAGGTGGATACTCTTAGCATATTGAGTTTCCTAAGACTCAATGGGTGTAGCAAGTTATCAAGATTGGTATCCTTGAGTTTCAAGCACAAGGCTTTGAGGACAAATCATTTCGAAGAAGGGAAGTTTTGATGCATATAGCATCAAGGGCAAGTTTGGTTTGTAATTTCACAATAAATGAGTTTAGGATAAAATAAGTTGTTGATTCTATTATATCTAGTTTGTGTGGTCCAAGCCTTAATGAAAGGGAGAAAAGAAAATGAAGAATCTACCATCATGACCCAAATCAAGTAGACAAATCAGGTCAATTTTAGTCCAATAAGCCCCGATCAAGTCAAACTTTGATCAACAATGGCCAATATGGGTCAAAGTTTGGTCAAAGGTCAAGGTTAAGGTCCAAACATCAAGCTTGGACATAAGAAAGAATTTGGATGACTTATCACTAGCTTAGAAGCTCTAGTATCAATTTTTATATGCTTAAATTGTTGTTATAATATGATTGTCTAGAGTAGATGATTGAATCATATTAGCCCCCATTAACCTATAGTTGCTTAATTTCCATTGGCTTAATTTTGTAGCTTAGGAAAGTGGGCACTAATTTTTGTGGCTATGAATTAGCCTCTTGTGGCTATGAATTAGCCTCTTGTATTTACTTAGAAGATAGACTTGATTTGAGAGAATTAATGAATTAAAGCTAGAATGCTTTTCTCTTCCACAAAGAAATTCTCTCTCTTTATTTCAAGTACTTTTGTATTTGAATAGTGATTGAGTTAATCCTTTAGATTAATTTTTGATGCTGTACTTTAGAGAATTAATTGGTGGATTGTTAGGTACGTGGTGGCCTGAGCTTTTATCTTAGTCATATATCTTTTATTTAGCTATTTTACCACATTAAAAAATCCCACAAAATTTTCTTTATTTTTCCTTTGGTTATTCTAGGCCTAGCTTGGTTCAAAAATTGTTGATTGATGGTTATTGATAGCTTAATCTCTCTTGTGATTAGGGACCCTCCCACACGCATCAAATCCCAATAAGGCAAGGCCATCTGATTATTGGAGCTTGTGGTGGACGTGTTAATTTAGTTGATTGCAAGAATAGTTTTGCTTAAACTTCTCTTGATGACGTGTTTAATTGCTTCAAATTAGTAAACTATGTTGGTGACATGGTGTTATCCCTATGATTTATTTATCTTCCCTCACCTTCACGTGCTCTTTACTTGCCTTGACATAGTACTAACATGGCACTTTTCCCTTTAAAATCTTAGGTTCCATATAAGGAGCTCTCATTTTAACAAGGGAATTAGTCAAGTAGTCATTCTTGGCCAACGACGGAAGTGAAGAGTGTTTGTAGATATAACTTAATTTCGGATGTTCAGTAATCATACTGTAATTTCCATCGAATTATAGTTTTCCTACATTGCTAAGTATTATATTTTCACAAAATCTTGTTTCGTGGGTCTCTTGGAATCAGCTTCTCAACAAGCAGTCATGCCGGTTGAGGTAAGGTTACCTACATCTCGATCTTTCTAGACCCTGCGAAAGTGGGACCTATACTGGGAGGTATTGTTATATATTGCTAAGTACTATTAATTATATTTAATGTGATGAATTTGACATTTCTATGAATTGGTTATGTTTATGTGTTATGTTACAGGGGTTGCTTGATATATTAGATTCTCTCAACAACATAATTATTTCACAAAGCATTAACATAAATAACAACAATTATAAAGCCAAACACAAATGAGAAAAATATGTAATTTAAAGCATAAGGCTACAAATAAGTGTGCAGCCTATAGGCATATTAAGGCAATGAGAACAAATTTGTAGCCAAAAATAGAGGTGAGCGGGGAACATATTTGTCGCTCAAAGGTTTGCTTAGACTATAATAAGTTCTTGTAGCCAAAATAATAGGATCTTGGCCATAAAAGTGATCGTAACCCCAAGTCAAATATTGACGACAATTATGTTTGTAGCCCAAACATGATTGGGGTGACAAAAAAAATATTCGTAGCCTAGAAGTTAAACTTGGGCAACAGTAAGACTTTTAGCCCAAACTACAAAAAACTTGTAGCCCAAATGTACTGAAAGAGGTGACATTTGTTTAGAACTTGTAGCCTAATCCAGAGCCACAAAGATGGGGCTATGACTTTGTTGCAAAAATGTTTTGTCGCCTAGATTTTAGGGATACAAAAATATGGCTTAGGCTATGAATACGCTTGTCACCCAAGCCTTTTTTTTTTTTCCCTTGTAATGAATCGACACTGTTCGTGTTTGAGTGTGCTTGAGCACGTTGCCTGTAACACCTTGAATTTTTAGCTATTCACTTTTGAATTACATCTAAGTGTGTGATCTGTGGTTTATGGTGAATAGCTATCCTCAATGAAACTTTGAGAACAATTAGAATTGAGTTTAGGTATCATAAAAGTCAAAGTGAAAGTCAAGGTCAAGGTCAAGTCAACCCAGAAAAAGTTGTGGTTCTCATTTAATCACATGCAAAATTATTCGACGAAGCATAATATTTTCATGGTAAATTTATTGAATAAGCATGAAATTGCTTAGGCAAGTTATCTTACTTATGATTGGATTGTCGTCAATATTTGATTGGTGTAAATTGTTTATAAATATGAGTTATGCCATGCCTAGGTAAGGGAAGAAAAGAAAGAAAGAAAAAGTGGAATAATCAAAAGAAAGAAGAGAGTTTTGTTTAATTTAGAGCATCCACATGAGAGATACAATGAAAACAAAAGTATGTAGCAAGGACTAAGGTGAGTAATTCTTATATTTTCATTTGAACCGAGAGAGTTAGTGTATTAAATTACATGTAAATAGATTTACGTTAATTCCACAGTAGAAGACGATCGCACCTGACTTTGAATCACTAGTCGAGTAAGAATCTTACTAAGTGGAGAAGCTGTACATTCTCACAACCTAAGAGTTTTAGGGTTTGTGTAAAAATTCTAAGTCAAGAGAATACTTGGTTGTTTCTTGTGTGTCTTTGCCTCTTACACTGATATGCTTTTTATATAAGATTGAACTTGAACCCGTTATGGGTTTGCCATAGGTCTAATATCTCCCACTCACACATAAGAGAGTGCTTTTTCACCTAAAAGAACAAAAAATTCTAAGAAAAAAGCCTAAAAGAGAAAAGAACTTATTTTCTTTTTTTATGCAAAATCCTCATACCGAGCATATAGATCGTACCATTAGCATGCTTGTGAAAGATTTATGCTCTATATTTTTAGGAATATATAATGTCTTATTGAGAACCACGTGTGAGTAATTGGAATTATGCAAGTACCCTTTCAATCTTGTCAAATGTCATACTTTGATCTCATCAACCCATCATACTTCACATTCATAATTATGACCCATATCATTGCTGGTGCACCAGTGAATAGCGAAAATAATGGGATTCCCTAAATGATCATCCTTTTCTTACAAGTCTCTCGATCAAATCCAACTTGTTTTTTTAAGACATGTTCTGCTAGACTGAATCACTCATAGTCTTTTGGCTATGTAACAAGATAACAAACATTGAATCAAGTCTCAAGCTATTGATTGGAGTCGTAAGGGTACACATATAAGGCCATAACTTGGAGGTGTCTCACATAAATATAAGTTGAGATCTTATTTACATTAACCTAATTGGTCGTCTCTTGCACTTATGGTATGAAACATGTGTTATAGCATTTTCTCCTTTCCTATGGAGTGTATGTCCTTTTTGATCGTCTAACTATAATGTTGCACATATGATATTTGGATAACTTGTTATCCAAATTGAGTTCCTAATGCTACTCAACAATTTGAACTCACATCTGGTCTCTTTAAGGTAAACTATGTAAAACTCAGTTTTATCGATATGTTGTAATGACCTTCTATCATTATCAAGGCGACATTTATTATTTTAAGTTAACAGGTTCTCAAATTATCCCTATGATAATTTCATTTAAAATTGTCTCATCTCGCATTGATACTCTAGTCACTGGAGGCAATTATCCTTGTGAAAGGGCTAATCTTACGTCTACTTGACATATCATTTAGTTTAAGAATGCACAACAAGCATCTGTGGATAACATTATAATAACAAGTGTATGCAAGTTACTTGTTTAATTTTGCAACATTAGACAATCATTTGTGATTGTTGGGAAAAGATTACTAAGCAACAAGCTAATGCATGCCAATTGTGATCTGTGAGGTCCCTTAAGCACATCCTCTTACTAGGGCTTGATCAATGGCTCCATAACCATGTCATTCATAGAAAAGTTATTTTATGTCACTCTCTTTGTGTGTTACTATGCCATTCACAAAGTTGGATATAATATCCAATATGTTTGGTCTTACAAGTTATAATGATGCTTAAGGTTCTTAGTACATATGATCACAACTTGTCATAGCAAACCAATACTGGACAGTAATATTTGGTTCACCAATCAAATAATGCAACTACCTCTTCAACCAAACAGACTCTTGCACATTTAAGTAGAAACCCATGAACACATCATGTCTTCTAGACAAGGATACAAGCAGTAAATTAAGGACATACCTTAGCAATGCTGAATAGACTACCGGGAATAACCCTCATAATATGAATTCTACGAAACGACTACTAAAGTCGTCTTGGAAAGTCATGCCCTAAACCCGAATTCGATTAGATGGTAAGGAGGTCATGAGAGAGAGAGAGTGTGAGAGGAGAGTTGGAGGTTTCTTTGTTTGATGGGTCATTAGTCGACGTCCTAGCCCCTCTTATATAGGCTGGGTCGATTAGGGTTACCACTTCTTAACACTTGACATGGCCGTCAACCCTAATATTATTAGGGCCGACCAATAGCTCCCACTCAGCCATGTAGGCCGCAAATCACATGCTTTTCATAAATAACAACTCTTCACGCTGCATGCTAGGAATAAGACGTGCCACCAGAAAGTAACCAATAGTGTTATATTAACTCACCATCTGACTAACATAACACTTTCACGAAATACAATACTCTAAATCATCTTGAACATCACAAGTAGCATTGCTAATCCTTTTATGTTATATGGTATATCATATGACTATATACTCAATATAATCGCCTGAGTTGATATGGTGAAGATGGATAGATTTTTTCTTAAATACTCATGATATTACATCTCGGCTTAACTGCTTTCCTAACGTTTTCTCATTGAACCGTATACATTGTGGCCCTTAAGAAGCACATTAAAGTAGTAACATCAAGCTTTAACTTCACAACATAGCATTAAGTTAAAGAGTCATCATTCATAATGTCACATAGTGACAAGCGATAGGGGAGTTAATTGTAACTCAATGTATGGGTCATTGATAAGTGCTTTTACATACTTTATTTTTAGGACATTTTGTAGTACCTTTTTGGGAATGTATGGGCTGAATGTCATAATTTATACTCCTATTCTCGTTTTATACTTGGGTATGGTTCTCTGGTGACTTTTGCAAGATTTTAGACCATTTGACCTAGTAATTAGCGCTCATTTGAGTGCTTATTGGCCCACCTCAGGGGTACCCCTAGTTCCATGCCCATGGAGCAAGAGAAGAGCAGAAGATTTTAGAACTAGCCAGAACCACAGTCTAACCATGGTGTCTCCCATGGACTGTGGTGAGCCTATAACTGCCAACCTCTTTATCTTCCTTTGTTGTGCAGATGAGAATGCTCCGTTTGGTGCTTATAAGGCGTGCTTTTCAACTGAAGAAAAAAGAATTCAGCACTGATCACCATCTCACTACTACTCTCATATCCATCTCTCTTTAGTTAGAGTTTAGTTTATTTTTGGAAGCAAAAGGAGAATTGAAGGGGGAAGCTTCGCTCTTGGAGGCTTGAAGATTGTTGCACAATTGAAGGGCTGCCATTGTTCTAAGGTTCTCATTCCCTTTGAACTCATTCTTAAACTCTTGTTTTAGTTGAATTTAAAATACAAGTGAGTAGTGCTATTTAATCTGGGAATTTGTTATCCATAGTATTGTAGTTGGATCCTTAATCTTTACAATCTTGTGCTTATTTCATGATTGGAATGATTTACTTCTATTTTGAGATTGAAATGTTGTGAGTAAAGTTTTACCAATTTTCCTTACTAATGTTACGTAGTTGAGTGAAATACTGAAAAGTGAAACTCATTACTAGATCACCTTGATAGAACTTGACTAAGCAAAACTCGAGAGAAATTGCTTGTTAAGAGGAGACTTAGCATTCATGAATCTTCAACCTAGACTAAATCAAAGACATTTGAGAGAGTGTTAGTTGAATTCGTTCAGGGAATTTAATTTATTCTGAAAAAAAAGATTAACTCCTTGAATCATTCAATTCGTGAAATTGGCATGCTTAATTCTATGATACAGGTCTTTACTTGGCGAATCAAATTCCTAGGTGCTTTACTTTGATAAATTTCAAATTAGATAATTAGTATATCTAAATCAACTCAGTGAAAAGATTGGTTGCTTAGCAATTTCAATAGGATGTTAACTCGATAGATTACTGTGGTCCTAGAGGACGATCTTTTAATCTAAACTACAACACCCGTGCACTTGCAGATGTGTCAAGTTTTTGACACCATTGTTGGGGACCAAATGGTTAACTATTGAGTTACTCTTACGAAATTGATTGAGTGCTTTACTTTATTTTTCTTTTCTTTTTGATTGCATGTGGCAGTGTTGGTGATTGTGCTTATAGGAATTTCCCCCCTTGTATGCAAAGTTAACAAACCCGATCGTGAGATTGAGAGGACTTTTCGTTTAAGGAGAAAGAAGTAAAGACTTGAGGAACAAAGGCACAAGGTTAGGGGGATCTTACCAATTATAGCGGGAGAAGGAGGTGGGCAAAGAAGGACGCTTAGGGATTTTGTTATCCCAGGAGCCCAAGGCATCACCTCAAGCATTGCTCATCCTAACATGGAGGCAAATAATTTTGAGCTCAAGCTGGCTCTTATTTCCATGATACAACAATCACAATTGCAGGGCACCTCGTTGGAAGACCTGAACTTACGCCTCTCGGTATTTTTAGAGGTTTGTGATATATTGAAGCTCAATGGAGTCTCTATTGATGCCATTCAACTGCGACTATTTCCCTTTTCACTTGAGAACAAGACGAGAGCATGGCTTCATTCTTTGCCTCCCAGATGTATCACCACATGGGATGAGCTTACCAGAGCCTTCCTAGCCAAATTCTTCCCACTAAGTAAAATTGCAAGTTTGAAGAACCAAATCACTAACTTTACCTAAAGGGATGATGAGACACTCCATGAGGCTTGGGAGTGATTCAAAGACTTTTTGCGATTGTGCCCTCACCATGGCCTTCAACGACGGATGATTGCTCAACCTTTCTACAATTGAGTGACCCAACATATAAGGTCTACTATTGATGTGGCGGCAGGGGGAACCTTGATGAATAAGATTGAGGATGAGGCCTACAATTTGGTTGAGGAGATGGTGCTCAACAATTTTCAGTGGTCTAACTAATGAGGCCAACCCAAGTGGGTTAGAGGTTAGTTTGAAGTTGATGCACTTACTTTGTTTAATACTGAAGTAGATATTATGACTCAAAGGTTAGAACAATTGAATGTGAATGCTGTAAATTCTAGTGCCCCTCCTCCCTCATGTGAAATATGTGGTTCTATTTACCATTTGAGTGAGAATTGCCCAGTTGGGAGTCCTTTTGCCCAAAACACTAGCCACCAAGTTAATTATGTCAATAATCTCAACCCGAGATTGATCAATGACCCCCTTATTCAAATACTTATAATCCGAGTTGGTGGAACCATCCAAATTTCTCAAATAGGCCTAACCCTTCCATAATACCCCAAATGAATGCTGGGAAACCCCCAGATTTTAAAGACCTCCCTTTCCCCAACAAGCTGCCCAAAAGTCCAATCTAAAGGCTATGATGGAGATTATGCTTTTGGTGCAACAAAAACAAGATGAGTATGTAAAGTAATTACCCTCTAAAGTTGATGTGCTTACTACTCATAACAATATGTTGGAAGTCCAAATTGCCTAAAAAGCTAGCTCTTCATCTGCACCTCCGGATAGACTACAAAGTAAACCGGAATCTAACCCCTATGAGTATTGTAATTGTGTTACCTTGAAGGAAGGGGTCGAGGACCCTAGAGACCCTGAGGACATAACACTTGAGGCAGGTAGAGAAATAATCATGGTTGTGTTACCTTGAAGGAAGTGGTCGAGGACCCTAGAGACCCTGAGGACATAACACTTGAGGAGGGTAGACAAATAATCATGGTTGAGAGTAAGGAGGAAAATGATGGCGGCAAGCCTATGACTTTCATAGAAATGATAGCTTAGATATGCCCACAGTCTTTCCACCTAAGCTTCCTAACCCAGGTAGCTTTTCTATCCCATGTATTGTGGGGAAAATGAAAATTAAAAGAGCCTTATGTGACCTTGGTGTTAGTGTCAGTTTGATGCCGTACTGTTAGTTTTCATAGGATTCATTTAGTACTGTTACGACCCGCACCCCTTTTACTCTAATTATCAGATGGTTCTGGAACACGATCTTTAGGTAAATTAGAGGATGTGCCAGTCAAGATAGGGTGTTGAAAGACTTTATCATTGTTGATATGACTATGACTGATGATGCCCAAATTATTCTTGGTAGACCCTTCTTGGCTACTTCAGGTTGCAATATTAATGTAAAAGGGTCGCGGATAACATTTGAAGTAGAATGGTGTTATGCTATGTTCTGTCTTATGATGAGAAGTGATTTAACCCTAATTCTTCCCTATTAGATGCATTTCCCCTTTCTCCTGAGGTTAACGTGGAGGATGGTTTAGATTGTTAAGACCCTTTCGATTTTGATTGGATTTCCACTAAGGATCTCGACCAAGGGTATGTTAAGGTGGAGTTTGTTATTCCTACGCCACCTAGCGTACCCAAGGTTGAGGCCTACGTTTATATATAATGAATCTCATATAAGTGATTATTACAGGTTTGCCCAAGTAGTTCTCTTTTTACCTCCTATGGAAGGAGTCGATTTAGACTTTGATCTAGGGATTGAACGTCATGATAGTGGCTAGTCTGATGGACCATGTATCAGTATGTTTTGTACATTGATAATTCATTTTGGCGTCATTTGATGATGAAGAAAGACCTCTAATCTGAGTATCTGAAGTGGCACCTCTAATTGGAAGATTTCAATTTTGTAGTTTGCAACAAAAATAATGTCTATACGCTTACCAATCCCAAGCACATATAGAAGCATGGTCAAACTCTTGACCTTAAAAGAGCGCTTCTTGGGAGGCAACCCAAGCCCTTTTATAGCTTTGATTCCATTTTTAGGTAGTTTTTTCATAAATGAAAACAAAAGAGAGGAGGAGAAAAAAAACAAAAAGTAAAAAGACAAAAAAAGCGAAAAAAGTGGGAAAAAACACAAAGACAAAAGGAAGAAAGACGCTGGGCATGGACGGTCCATATTTTCTAATATGGGCTGTATTGTGCCCACCCAGCAAAACAGAGAACCGGGTATCCAGCAGTCACCAAGGTTTGACCGTGGTGTCATCCACGGTCCATGGTGGACTGCTACGGGCCACGATCAAGGGTTTTGACCACAGTGACCGTCCACTTTCCCGACATTCTTCTTCTATCTCGACTCTCTCTCTCTCTACCTCCCTCTTTCTCTCTCTAAACCCTCCATTGTTAAAGCTTCGATTTCTCCCTCATTTCTTCTCATTTTCACTCCATTTTCACTCAANATCTTCTCTTTTCTCTTAATCTTTCTCTTTCTCCAATAAATTTTATCTCTTTCCACCATTGTTTCTCCAAGTTCACCTCACTTTCATCCTTTCTCCATAACCTTCTTCTTCTCTTTCTAATTCTTCCTCATGTTTCACTTAAATTCTTCATTTTCTTTTCTCCCACCTCATTAATAGGTTTTTGTTTCAATTTTCTTACATTTTACATCCATGGCCCCTACCAAAAGACAAAGGAGCATAAAGGAGGTGGGGACATCTAGCCAAGCACCATCACGACCTCCACGAACCTCCCGTGCTTCCACCAATGCACGAACCCAAGGTAATGTTCTTCATCCCCTTGGTTTGACTAACCACGAACATGTTGCTGATATACTTGCTTGAATGAACAAATTGTTGTGGCAACTCGTTATTATGATGAGGAATTATTAGGACCTTTAGGATTGTTGGATGATATACAATGGTTATTTGCATGGGGGGTATGGGATGTTTTATTGAAATGAAAGAGCATACATATCGGGACCTCACTCGAGAATTTTTGAGTACTTTTTTTCATGTTGAGGTCACTTAAGGGTCTCAATGTCAAGTGGGATATATTTCATTTTATTTGTAAGGGCAATTTAATGAGTTGAACTTAGGTACCTTTAATAGCATATTTCACCTAGCATAGACTTACCAAACCGTCAAGGTCCCTGTGAATTCAATTCGAATGCATTTTTGGGGCGAGCTTTCAGGGAGTTTTAGGTACAAGACTAGTTCTTCCAAATGCATCCACATTAGGAACCCTTGCATTCGGGTGGCTCAGTGTATTCTCGGTTGTTGTTTCTTTGCTTGGGATGATAGTTTGAATGTCCTAAGATTGTCTGAGTTATACCTCGTGTCTTGTATGCTAGATGGCATCTAAGTTGATCATGGGGTGTTCTTGGCCCGACAATTCTATAGTGCGGCTGTTAGCGCTAATGATAGGATAGTTATTGGGGGTGTAATCACAATCATTGCTAGATTTTTGGGTGTTGTGCCCAATCCTGAGGATCGAGTTTCTAGGTCCGAGCGTCTTGATCAAGCCACTTTTGAGCTAATGAATTTTTGCAAAGTAGAGGTTGGACATTTGTGCTAGATTTATCATGGGGATCGACTTGTGCCACTTTTCGATGTTGATTGGAGCACCTTACTTCACCGGGCTTCAATGCGTGCCGATGATGAGGTTGTTTAACCCGCGCTCCCTCCACCTCTATTTACTCATCAAGCCAGACCTAGTTCCTCCTCTCAAGGACTGTCCACTGACTATGAAGAAGTCCAAGCCACTCTTAGGTCCATTCAAGAGGAGCAAATGTCCCTTCGAGCCTATGTTGCCTCTGAGAATGCCGCTCTTCATGGCTTTGTCCAAGAACGGCATGATGAGCTCCGTGGGATGCTTGTTGCCCAGACCCAATATTTTCAGGACTTTAGGTTATATTTACAAACCTGGTAAGATTGCATATCTCTTATGGTCAACCTTCCCACCCTCCTACCCCACCTCCCTTCTGATTGCTTCTTGCTACTCCCCTTCCCTTTTCTACCTCTATGCTCATATTAAGGACAATGTTTTGTTCAAGCATAAGGGAGTTAGTCAGTTAATTGATGACATCTGATGCCTGACTTGGTTTGGTTTGTGTTGGTGTGTGCATTGTATATATTGCTCACGCTTTCATTTAGAGTTGCATGTTAGATTTTAATTTTATGTAGCTAGAGCATGTTAGAGGTACACTTTGGTTTGTTTTCACTTTCAGTTCCTTTTTATAGTTTTTTTTTATAGTTTTTTTTGGGGGCATTTTCTTGGTATTGTTATTAGGAGCATGCATTCACTAAAAAAAAAGCAAAAATAAATAAATAAATGAATAAAAGAAAAAATTGTATAAATAAATAAATAAATAAATAAATAAATAAATAAATAAAAGAAAAAAATCCTCCGATGATGATCTTTGTAGACTAGGTAGACTTCTTTGGTTTAGATTGGTCCTTTAATTTACTCAATCATGAATAAAAGTGTTTCTAAATGAGTTTACGAAAATAAGCTTATGTTTTGACCATATGTTGAGTGCGAATTGATTACCCATGATTCTTTACATGAATGTTGGCATATGTATCCTAATGAGCTAGGTATGACCTTGGTTGATGTCCCGTCAGGATTTGAGCTTTTAAAGACGAACTTATCAATTTAGTCTCTTGTCAATTCATGAGTGACTATTCCGTAACATCATTTCTCTAGAACTTGCTTTGGCTCTCATTCAAGATCACACTTAGCATATGCATTTAGGCAACGCGAAGGAGGCATTCGTTGACTTGTTAACCCAAAAGACCAAACAACCACCCTTATGTATAATATATACTTTGCTAGGCCCTTTGAGCTCATATCAGTTTTTATTGATTTGAACCTCCAAACATAGCCTTTGGCCAAACAATTATCTAACCCTTAAGTCAAGACTAGAGCAGCATTTCATTCTTGTAAATCGAGTTTGAGGGTGTTAGTAAGGTGTATTGAGATCTTTTTGGTGGATTTGGTGGGGTAATTGGTGAAGGGATTTGAATTCTTACGTTTGTATAAGAAATCCCTTGTCTTTTTGTACAAAGATTAGAGAAGAGTTGAAATTCAAGTTTGCTACGTATTCCTTTAGCCAACTCTTTTACGAGATTGAAAAAAATATGGAAGAAAAAAAAAAGGAAAACAACAACCAAAATGAAAGAAAAGAGGAAAAAAAAACAGAAAAAAAGGAAAAAAAGGAAGTGTTGGCCTTGTTTGGATTGAAAAAAGTATATATGACTTTCAACTCTTTTTCTCTTCATTTGGTTATAAAAGGGGATGTATTTTGTTATTGCAATGTATTGGTTGGAGGAGAGTGTTTCATAAGCGCATTAGAAGGATTTAGCTCTTAGTCTATGACTTCTAGCTCCACATTTCCAAAACATTCGTTCCCCTCTTACCTTTACCCATGGCCTTGATACGACCTCATAAAGCCCTCATAATTGTCTAATGTGTATTGCAGACTAATGATGGCGAATTAGAGAGTCTTATCAAGCTTATGGTAGATTTAAGTCTATGGAATGAGAATTGAGGGAATTTTCCTACATTTTCAAACATGTGTGTGATGAGCGCCACAAGGCTATAGTGATGTTCTACCGTCATTACTAGCTCTAATTGTTTGATGTGATTGTATTTGATGATTTTAGGCGAGGTTGATTCAAACTTGACAATGTGGTCTATCAATGATTTCTAAACTTCATTTCCTAGCCTATTTATTAAATAATTTTTAGCACTTTTGGGCTAGCTTTGGATCGGCTTTGCCATTGAGCTGCTACCAATGTCTATCCTGAGAAGGTTGTAAATAATTTTTGATCTTATTGTTGCTTAGGGATAAGTAGCAATTGAAGCATGGGGGAGTTTGATAAGTGTTTTTATATACATTATTTTTGGTAGGTTTTGTAGTACTTTTTCGAGAACTTACGGGCGTAATGTCATAATTTATACTCCTATTCTCATTTTATACTTGGGTATGGTTCTTTGGTGAGTTTTGCAGAATTTTGGACCATTTGTCCCAACAATTGATGCTCATTTGAGTTCTTATTAGCCTAGCGTAGGGGTACCCCAAGTCCCATGCCCATGGAGCAAGAAAAGAGTAGAAGATTTCGGAACCAGCCAGAACCACGGTTTGACCGTGGTATCCCCCACAGGCCATGGTGAGCCTGTAACTGCCAACCTCTTCATCTTCCTTCATTGTGTGGCTGAAGATGCTCTGTTTGGTGCTTATAAGGAGTGCTTTTTGGCTGAAGAAAAAAGAATTCAACACCCATCACTATCTCACCACTATTCTCACATCCATCTCTCTTTTAGTTAGAGTTTAGCTTAGTTTTTTTTTTTTTTTTTTTTTTTTTTTCTTTGGGGAGCAAAAGGAGAAGTGAAGGGAGAATCTTTGCTCTTGTAGGCTAGAAGATTGTTGCTTAATTGAAGGGCTGCCATTGTTATAAAGTTTTCCTTCCTTTTGAACTTATTCTTGAACTCTTGTTTTAGTAGAATTTGAAATATGAATGAGTAGTTTTATTTAATCTAGGGATTTGTTAGCCATAGTATTGTAGTTGGATCCTTAAACTTTACAATCTTGCGCTTATTTCATGATTTGAATGATTTACTGAGATTGAAATGTTGTGAGTAAAGTTTGACCAATTTTACTTTCTTGTGTCAGGTAATTGAGTGAAGTACTAAAAAGTGAAACTTGCTTCTAGATCATCTTGATAGAATTTGATCTAGCAAAACTTGAGAGAGTTTTGCTTGTCAAGAGGAGACTTAGCATTCATGAATCTTCAACCTAGACTAAATCAAAGACACTTGAGACAGTGTTAGTTGAATTCATTTGGGCAATTTAATTTATTCTGAAATAAAAGATTAAATTTAACTGGATTGCAATTAATTAAATCATTCAATAAGTGAAAAGTGCATGATTAATTCTATGATACAATCTTTACTTGGCGAATTGAATTACCAAGTGCTTTACTTTGATTGAATTTCCAATTAGATAATTAGTGTATTTAAATATACTTATTGAAAAGATTGATTGCTTACCAATTTCAGTAGGATGTTAACTCGATAGATTATTGTGGTCCCAGAGGATGATCTTTTAATCTAAACTACAACACCTGTGCACTTGCAGACGTGTTAATTGTCTTTTAAACACACATAGTATGAGATGTGTGTCATGATATAACTCACACTTCACTAGGCTCGTCACTATATGTGCTATATGAATCTCCAGTCTAGATTTTCACCCAAAAATCTAACCTGAGCTAGTAGATCAACACACTAAATGTTAATCTTGGCACTTAAGATTCTACTTTTAAGGCTTCAATATGAAATAATATTTCACATTCGACTCCCTCGAGTCTCATCTTAGACTTCCTAAGGCAACTATATTCATTCTTATTCATACACTTCTTATACGGGTAATCAATATTGCACACCTAGTGACAATATGATTCAGTCTCATCTTGCCCACTACTCAGGCACCAGAGCAATTGCCTGTGTGCCTGGGCCAATCAGAAGCCCGTGACATTTCGACATACCAAACAAATGATAATAAATCACAAAGCATTTAGGAAAAGAAACTTCAATCTTTGTTACATAATGCTTATTACGAGAAGAACTTATCTCTTACATAATAAGATTCATCCAAAAACTAAACCCTACAAAGTCTTAAACTCAACATGTGAGCTTTGAAAGCATCTCTAGGAATCAGCTTAGTTAACGAATTAGCGATCATCTTGTTGATGGATATATACTTGATGGCAACTTTTTTTGTCTTTATGGCATTTCATACAAATTGATAACGCCTTTTTGATGTGCTTGGTCTGCCGATAGAACTTCAGATGCTTGGCGAATTGGATGACAGCTATGTTGCTATATAACATCTCAACAGGATCATCAACTCTAAAAGAGAGATTAAGATCTTGAAGGAAACTCCTAAGGCACATTGTCTCCTGGGTTGCTGGGCTATATGCGATATACTA
>NCQV01149149.1:49296-62167 GCA_002740545.1 Lophocereus schottii
TTGTTTCTTACTACACCATGATATGACTCCCCAACCCAGATATAACCTGAGGTTGACCTGGATTAATCCGGCTCACCACCTCAATCGGCATCTGTTACCCTCTCAACGTAAGGTCTTCACCTTGATAGTAAAGGACTAAGTTGGCTATGCCACGAAGGTAGCACATGATCCTCTTGGCGGCTTGCCAATAAGCAAGTCCCGGGTTGCTATGGTAACAACTTACCAAACCAACTACAAATTAAATGTTAGGCTGTGTACATAATATAACATACATTAAGTTTCTATGAAACTTTTGCCTCCTTTTCATTATCTATTTTAGGGCATTGATCAAGACTCAAGGGTAGACCCTTCTCAGTTGAAGCGTCTATGGGTTTAGAGTAATGCATCCGAAATCATTATAAGACCTTTTTATACATACTTCCTGGCACATAGCTAAGATCTTCTTAGGATGGTTTCTGATTATTTCCACACCTAGGACATACCTAGCTTTACTCATATCCTTCATCTCAAAGACAAAGAACAACCACTTCTTAATAACTTCGATAATCTCCAAGTTGCTCCTAGCCAGTAGTATGTTATCAATGTACAGGGTAAGAAACATGATCCCCCCGATTAGTCTTTAGACATACACAGAATGGTGTCAAAGGAAGTTATGACTTCATGGGAAGTACTAAGGTTTAGAAGATTATTTAGTACCATTTATAGACCTTTTAAGATAACACACCATGTTCTCTTGTCTCCTTGATACAAAACCAATGGGTTAGTCAATATAGATTTCTTTCTCAAGGTTACCATCCAGGAAAATAGTCTTTACATTCATTTGAAGCAACTCTAGTCCAAATAGGTAACTAGGGATAGGAGTAGGCGAATAAAGGTAAATCTCACCACAAGAGGAAATCTCTCATCATAGTTTATACCTTTAATTTGGGTAAAGCCTTTTGCCACTAGACAGGCCTTGAACTTATCGATCGAACCATTTTTCTAATATTTTATCTTGAAAAACCACTTGTTTCTATTAGACTTACGTTAGGGTGGAAGATCAATGAATTCCCAAATCTTGTTTCTTTTCATTGAGTCCATCTCTTCCGTCATGGCATCCATTTACTCTTTGTGACTTGATGAATCAATCGCCCCTTGTAAAGAGGCAGGTTCCTCAACTTTCAATAGAGTGCATAGGAATATTTCCTCTTCAATTTGAAAATATTATCAAGGAATTCTTCCACACTCACTCCTTCGGATCCTGGGACGTTCATTATTTGTCTGCCTAAGTGAGGAATCCCTTCCCATTTCTCTAAGAGGTATGGGACCCTTAGCTTATGGAGAATCACTCACACTATCCCTTGAAGGTGTGGGATCTTGAAAGTGTGGACTAAATGCATGTTCAGGAATAGTAGATTGACAAAAAACCTCATTCTCAGGTTGACTCTCCAAAGGAATTGGAGATTGATGATGAAAGTAGATAAGTCTCCTCTATTCCTTTTGGATAGGGGAGGTATGCCATGTTCGGTGACTTGGTTAGAACTCAAATTCCCACTGTCACTGAAAGATGATTGAATGTCTTACTATAATTCATATAGTTTGACATCCTTTATTTCACTAGTAGTTGGGAACTTATCCTCAAGAAAGTCGATATTACAAGGATCTATTTTGTCCTATAACCACTAAGGTGTCCACCGAATATAACATATCTTTTAGAATGTGTGGGATATCTAATGAACACCATCTAGATAGCTCTTGGACTAGGTTTTCCATGTTTAAGGGTTGGATTATGCAAATAGCCAGCCAAACCCATGGGCGTATAGCTCTTGAACCAAGTTTTCCATGTTTGAGGGTTGGATTATGCACATAGCCAGCCGAACCCATGGGCGTAAGTAGTTAAAGGATGACTTTTTACCAAACCATAATTCATATAGTGTAGAAGATATACTCTTGCTTGGCACATACTACAAAAATATAGCCAATTTGCGATAGAAATTTCGACGAGAATTTGGATGGATTCCGACGGAAAATCACCTCTCCGACGGAAATTCCGACCGAAAAAGAGGCGTCGGGAATTGCGTCATCGGAGATTGGCATCCAACAGATTCCGATGGAATCTGGCCGACTTTCAGACGGATATACCTGATGAAAATTCCGTCGATAGTTCTACAACAACCATAGATTTTTTGGAGGGAAAATCAATTTCCGTCGGAAAAAGCAACCCAATAAAATTGCAATCGTCAAAAAAAATCTAAACAATCACATATCACAAAAATAAAAAACCCCCCACAAAAAAACTATCAATCTAAAAAATAAAAGTGCTAAATTGAAAATTATATCACATATAAGAAAAGCCACCACAAATAAACCACCAAATATGAAATTTTTTGTCTGAAAAATAAAAGTGCTAAATTGAAAATTATTCATGGCATTTTTGATCTGCAAACAGATCGATTAAACTAATCTGAATTAGCTAAATTTGTGGGATCATTATTGTCATTTTGGGGGTCATACTTGTCATCAGAGTATAAGTTTGGTTGGCTAAAAAGTACTTTGTCCCTTAAGAAATCTCAAAACTTTTTTTATGATACGCTCTGTCTTCCTTGTTTTTTTGGCAATTTGACTAATGGCCTCTGCTTGCTTGATAATATAGCTGTAATTATAGTTGATTTCTTTAACTTAACTCCCTCAGTACCAAAACCGTACATACGGTCTTTTTTGTCCAGATTTTCTTGAAGCCAAAACTCTTCTGGGGTCATAGGCGGCAGTTGAGAGCCCCCTTGAATTGTTGCTTGAGTGTACTCCTCCCATCTCTTGTGGTGATCCTCCTAAAAGTTGTGAAAAATAAAACTATTACATATTAAGGCGACAATTATAATATATGAATTGAATAATATCTGAATAAAATGTGTCAAACTTACATATTTTTTTATAGATTTCTTATCAAGGAATACTTTATCTTTGGCCTTGCAGTGAGTGTTCTTAAATAGTTCTTTACATGTGGGTTCCCTACCTGACGCTTTGGCCTACAAAAAATAAAATTTTCATATGTATATATACGCATTGAATATAAGAAATATTATTAATATGCTCATTAATTATCAGGCGCCTCTTTCTTTCACTAATCGGAATTGAGCCATATGTATGTAACGGACGTCCAAGACCTTCTAGATCCCTCAATCTGTTCTTTTTATTTTGTTGACTCAACTTCCTAAACTTGTCATTTTCAGTTCAATGCTTAAGCATCTCATTCCAAATACTAGGAGGTAACCACTTTGACCTTTTGTTGTACTTCCTAGCATATCCAAGAATGTCCTTAAGTTGAGTAGCACCTCTACACTCATAGTTACACTGTGTGTGGAGTTCATTGTCTGGATGCTAGTAATAGTATTTCTATAACAAAGTTCAAATATATTAGTAAACACATCGAACAATTTAATGACGACAATTGAAATTAATTGTACAAAAACCCAACCTTGAACTCATTAAATCATATGTCTCACTGGGATTGTACAAATTCCCTCTATGTGGTCCAAGGATGTGGGTACTTACCTGTGAAGCTTTCAACAATTTTTTGAACTACGCCCTGGTATGGAACAAAACTAAGTACAAAAAAAATCGTTAAAATCAATTACTGTAGGAATGAAAAAAATATGATTAGTGATGGAGAAAATTTTCAACGAACTTACATATCACCATCAGGTTGCAAATAAATCTTATTATTTGTGCTCGCAGCTTCATTATCAGGTGTAGGACTTTGGCTATCTCCTCTTGCCCTTTCAATTTGGATCCCTTCATTGTGGACTAAGTTGCTTGGCATTCTAGGCTAACCAAAAATCTAATTACTGTTATAATGTGGGCTAATAGTGCCAAATTATTGATAAACCAATGGGGTAGCTGAAATGCCACCGATATATGGATTATTAGATTGGATAGGTCTTTGCATACCCATGCTAAGAAAAGGTGGCTGCACATATGGTTTCTCATTCATGCTACTAAAATAATTTCCGAATGGCTGAATTGGGTCAAGGAAACCTCCAAACATCCTACTGAAGGTGTTTGTTTGACAGTTTTCAACTGGATCATTCTGTGGGGTCAATTGTGGTGCTCCTCTACCCGCACCACTACTAATAGTTCGACCTCGACCACGTCCACTATTTGCCCCAAACATCTAACAAATAAGAACAAAATCGACACAAAACACAACAGCGCAAATATTTATAGTATTGTCAATAAAAAATCACAGCAAACAAAGAAACTTTCAACAACTAAATTAGACTAAATGTGTCAAACACGTAAAATTGTTTTTCCTCACTTGCAATTACAAATAAAGTACATAGACATGCATAAAGATCCATAGAACTAAAAGATTAAATCAACCATTGTGGGGCACATCATCATCGTCGTTATCATCACTTTGCAATGTCATATCTCCTCCTCCATCATCATTAGTATCTTTAGCTTCATCCTGCCATTCACCTTCTTCGTCCTCTTCAGAGTCACCATCATCATGTTCACCATCCCCATCATGATTATCACCCCAATCATGTCCATCAACATCATCAACTTGTGCAGTTTTATCAACTAATGTTGTGTCTATTACGTTATCCACATTCATGGTTGTCTTTCCTAATGGTTGATAGGCAAACTCTAAATTATCCTTATCTTTAGGGGCACCGCGAGGTTTGTTTGGTATCGCTACCCACCAGTTTGCTTTTCCTGGTATTCCCTCAGGGTACTTTAGGTATACCACTTGGGCTGCAGCATTAGCAAACATGAATGGGTCAAAATTTCTGTAATGTCGGTTATGATTAACCTCGGGATAGGGTAAATTTAGGATAAGGTAGCCCCCGAGGAACATCGGGTCAAACCACTCACAATTAAAAAGTACACATTTCTTAATTGGTTCACCCATGAATTCAACACGAATAATTTTATGAAGTATGCCATAATAATCTCCTGATACTTCATCACCTTTGCCTACTCCTTTGACACACACGCTATAGTTATATATGGCTTTACCTTCATTCCTAGCCTTGGTGTGAAACCGAAAACCATTCACTTTATACCTAGAAAAATATTTCACTACTATAATAGGTCCATGAGATAAGTTGACCAAAAAATTTTGCCTCTCATAATCAAACACTTGGTAAGAGTTGACCTATGAGGAAAAAAACATATTATTCTTTTTAGAATTAAAAAACATTTTGTAAGAGTTGAAGATTAATTATGAAAATTACTTACATTGTATTCAAATCACTGTACAAAATTTACCTCGATAAATAAATCAACTTCCACATCACTTGCGTTAGGATTATCATCGCGGAATTGGTGTCTAAACCAACTATATTTAAAGATTCAAATTATTTAATTACTGAACAATTGAAGTATTCAAATAAAACTTTCAACAACTGATAAACTTACTCTAAATATGGTTGTACTTCATCGCAATTCAGTAAGATGTGAAGGCGAGCGACATGATACTCCGGCTCAGTAAGATATCTTTTTCCTCAATTTTCAAATAGAGTACCCTTACAATTGAACATTGACAGAGTCGGCATTTGTGATTCGGATTGTCGCATACTCTCATTACGCCCAGTTCTTGGGCATTGCAAGCTTGACTGGAAATAATACTCGGCAAAAAAATATTTAATCTCAAATGCTAAATATGCCTGAACCATGTATGCTTCTACACGAGCTTTATTGTTTGCTGTAGGCTTCATCCAGCCAAAATACCTCTCAAAAGGATACATCCATCAATATTAAACAAGACCACCTAATAAAGCTTCTTTTGCTAAATGAATAGGCAAATGTTCCATGACATTCCAAAATCCAGGAGGAAAAACTGTCTCTAATTTACAAAGAATTACAACAATATTCTTATTCATCTCTTCAAGCATGCTAGCATGTAATTCACTAGAGCATAGGTTTCTGAAGAATTCACTTAACTCGACCAAGGGTCCCAAAACATCTCCCGGAAGAGCAGTAAATGCTACTGGAAGAAGATTCTCCAAAAACACATGATGATCATGACTTTTCATATTTTGAAACTTTGTTTTAGATGAATCAACCCAATTTCCCACATTAGACAATAACCATCAGGCACATGAATCTCTCGTAACCATTGATAAACAACCCTCTTTTGAGTTAACGAGAGTGCAAACTTGGCTTTCGGCTTACACAATCTATCAGTGGACCCTCTTGTACTTAAGTTCAACTCTTGTCTACTGCACAGAAAAGCCATATCCATTCTTGCTTTTATATCATTCTTTGTTTTTTCCGGAACATCCATCACTGTGTTCAAAATATTTTCATCGGAATTTTTCTCAATATGCATAACATCAAGGTTATGTCTTAGAAGTTGATACTTCCAATAAGGCAACTCCCAAAAAATACTTTGCTTGGTCCATTTATGTTCGTTTTCCTGAAATCCTGGAATTTGAAATTCTACCTCTATAGTTGCTTTAGGCAATGTAGATGTTACATCAGACAATATTTCACCAGAAATCCTTCGAGAAGAGCCAATGTGTATGATGTTTCCTTTACGAAAAGCAACTTTATTACCTTTAAACAATGATTTCGAGGCAGGAACCGACGATGGCGATTGAACCAAGATGGCTTTCGTCCATGCTATAGCTGGAATGCGCAATTTTGGTGCATGCAAACCGGACATGCTAACAACCCACGAGTACTCCAACCGGACAGCATTCTATAGGCGGGAAAGTCATTGATTGTCCACATTAATGCAGCATGCAATCTAAAAGTTTCTTCGTATGAAACATCAAATGTATCCACCCCAACATCCCATAGCATTTCCAACTCATTAATTAAGGGTTGCAAGTACACATCAATTCTCTTTTTCGGATTTATTGGACCTGGGATAACACAACTTAAAAACATGTATGGAGTGGTTATACTCATATCTGGAGGCAAGTTGTAAGGTGTAACAACAACTGGCCACAAAGAATACGGTCTTCTAGATAGTGAGAATGGTATGAAACCATCTGCACATAGACCTAACCTCATATTTCCAGGCTTTGCTGTAAAGTTTGGATACTTTTGGTCAAAACATTTCCACGCTAGTGCATCCGATGGATGTCGGAGAACACCCGGTTCTTGGCGGTGCTCATGGTGCCATCTCATATGAGCGACAGTACTTTTAGAGGCATACAATCTTTGCAATCTTGGAATTAAAGGTAGGTAGTGCATTGTAGCACATGAAACCTCCTTATGTCCTCATTAGTTGGAGTTCTTTGGTAATCGTCTTGCATAGCCACAAAATTTGCATGCAACCATAGCCTCATCATATTTATAATAAAGTATGCAACCATTCGGACAACAATCAATTTCCTGAACATCCATGCTTTAAATCTCTCACTTTTATCAGCGGCTGATGATAATTTTTTGGAATGCGACTTTCAGGAGGGCATGTATCTTTCATCATACCAACAACTTCATTGAAACAATGTTGAGACATGTTGTGGCCTGATTTAATACTAACCAGCCTTACAAATGTTTCCAGTTCAGTTATGTTACACACTTCATACAAAGGTCTTTGAGCAGATTCAAGCATAGAGTAAAATGTCTCAGGATTTTTGTCATGACAGGCACTTATGTTCATTTCATTAGTTTGGAAGGCAGTATGAAGCATATCCTCTATATGATTCTGACCATTGTGATCGTAATCATAACTTATAGATTGTGAAGTGCTTACACCCCCTACTTTTGAATTATCATTTTCCCTATGACTTGTCCAATATCAATAATTCTTCACAATCCCTTTCTATACAAATGAGACTTTACAATGTCAAGCGTAAAGTATTGCATATTCTTGCACTTAACACATGGACATCTATAAACTCCGTTAATTCTATACTCCTCCTATTTTTGTGTAAATTCATCAAACATATTAACTCCCGTCCACCACTCATTTCTAAGCCCATGTCCATCAGGATTTCTCCTCTTATACATCCATTGACAATGCAACGACCCACCCATATGTTAATAATCTGGTAGCATTAATTGTTATATGTAATACAATTAATTTTAATAAATATCATTTAGAAATCAATTTAACCATGCACTAACTAATGAATTATTGTAATACATCATACAATTCAATATTTGAAAGACAATAATCAACTTATCTATGAATATTAACACAACTTTGATGCACATAAATAACTATAGGTAAACATATTAAAGAAACCTGTTTTAATCAGCAAAATACAACGCCAAGCTTGTCACAGGAACATGAACAATTGCAATATTGTTTTTGATCGTTCAACATTTTTTTTCTTTTTTTCCCATCTAAAATACATAATAAAGAAACCAAAATTAACATCATTTACCAAAACCAATATGCTTAATTATCACTTTCTATTCACATATTCTGAAAAAAATATATTCATATTTAGTTCACATTTTATATAACCATATTCCGAAAATAAATTTTCACAAAAAACTAAATTACAACAATGTAATTAAACATATATGGTACAAGAAAATAAGTTTAACGTAACTATTTTATTTATCAAACAAAAATTACATTATTTATTTCATATTTCATCGAAATAAACAAACCCATAAAATGAACAAAATGTTATTAACAAAAAAATTCTTAACATATTTCAATATTTTATAATAATTATACAATTTTTATAAATATATATACTTAATATATTTTATTCCACTTAGCCAAATGAATACACTTCATAAATCAAATAACAAATAAATATATTTACATCCATATTTTTCACATCCACAATTTACCAAACAAAATAAATGAAATAAAGTAATACATATATACACTACAAAATTAAATTACACAAAATTCAACAATACATAACAAATTTATATACAAACTTAATATATACAAGAAATCCAAAAACAATAAACGTACTTACAAACTTAAATCATTTACCAAAACAAAACACATTAAATATTCTTAACATATTTCTACATTTATAACAATTATATAATTTTTTTTAAATATACCTACTTAATATATTTTATTCCACTTATCCAAATAAATACAATTTATAAATTAAATAACAAATATAACATATTTCACATCCATATTTTGCACATCCATAATTTACGAAACAGAATAAACTAAATAAACTATCACATATATACACTACAAAATTAAATTTCACAAAATCCAACATTACATCACAAATAAATATACAAATTTAATATATACAACAAATCTAAAAAAATAAACATACTTAGCAAACTTAAATCATTTACCAAAACAAAAAACATTAAATATTCTTAAAATATTTCAACAATTTATAATACGTATATAACTTTGTAAATAGACATACCCAATATATTTTATTCCACTTATCCAAATAAATACACTTTACAAATCAAATAACAAGTAAACATATTACATCCATATTTTCCACATCTATAATTTACCAAACAAAATAAATTAAATAAATTAACATATAAATTACATACTACAAAATTAAATTTCCCAAAATTCAAGAATATATAACAAATTTGCATAAAGCTTAATATATACAACCAATCCCAAAAAATTAAACATACTTAACAAACTTAAATTATTTACCAAAACAAAACACATCAAATATTCTTAATATATTTCAACATTTTATAATAACTATACAATTTTTATAAATGTACATACTTAATATATTTTATTCCACTTATTCAAATAATTGCACTTCATAAATCAAATAACAAATATAACATATTTCACATCCATATTTTCCACATCCATAATTTACCAAACGAAATAAATTAAATAAACTAACATATATATACTACAAAATTAAATTTTACAAAATTCAATAATTAATAACAAATTAATATAATTTCAACACACAATAATTTCAAAAAACCTAGTTGCTTAGTGTCAGTAACCTCTAAATACCCGAAAACAGTTGCAAAAAGATGGCGGCGGCAGCAGCCGGCGGCTTCTCGTCTTCAACCCACCCATAACAAATTAACCACCAAAAAAACACTAATTAACTCAAAATGTTCAATTTTAACAACAATTTAACTAAAAATAATGAACTTACCAGTGAATAATGATTAACGACAACTTCCTTCACTTTCACCGACCACCGAAAAAAATGAAATTTCCTCTTTCTCTCTCCGCCTTCCTCTCTTTCTCTCTCCTCGGCACCCTCTTTCTCCCTCCTCCGTTCTCTTTATCTTGGTGTTCGGCCCCATTTTTGTAGTGATGATTAAGGATGTAAGTTGCTGCAAACAACGTATCCCCTAAAAACTGATTGGAAGGTTAGTATATGCCATCATTGAGCTGACTATGTTAAGCAATCTAACTTATGTTTCGCAACACCATTCTATTCCAAGGTGCCTGGGATCATCAGCTGCCTTCGAATACCTTTTTCTTCACAAAAACCTTTGAACATGTTAGAGAGATATTCAGGACCTTAATCGGTATGAAAAGCTTTAACTTTTCATCCTAATCGAGTATCTACTTCTACTATAAAGCATTTGAGCACATCACAAACCTCATGCCAGTAAGATAGTAGGTACGCATACACATGTCATGTATTATAATCTATAAGAGTAATGAAATAGATAGCCGTATGATGTGCTTTCATGCTCATGGGTTCGTAGTTGTCTCAATGGATTAATTCTAGTGGACTTGATGCTCTTGAAGCTTTACCGAAAGACTTTATAGCTGCTTTCCCAGCTAGACATGGCTCATACCTAGGCAACTTAACCGTATTGAGTCAATCTAAAAGCATTCTTTAGCTCGTCAACTTATCTACCATGGCCAACATAGCCAAGTCAAGCATGCGACTTAACAAATTCAGAATCAGAGTCAAAATATGAGACAAAAGCCAAAGATATGTTATTATGAGAATCATCCAAATCCAAAATGATGAAATCTCCTTTCGATGCTGCTTGGCCAAAGAAATTGCTATGATAGAACAAATCTAAACCGCTAGGATGAAGTCCAAAAGTAAAACCTAATCTTATAAAAAATAAGAAACTAAGACATCGCACCTTAGGTGCATAGAGAGCATCATGAAGAAGCAGTTTGTGTCCTCCATGAAGTATGAGCTAAGTATGTTTCTAAATCAAGGACATCTTCCTCGCTACCATTCCCCAATGTGATATTCCATGAACCTACTGGGTGACGACGGAACTCCATGAATCCAGCTTTATCCTCAACTACATGTTCTGGTGGTGCCCGTGTTTATAATCCATTGAAGAAGAGTGTTAGCAACAAATGCATGGGAACAAAGATACAATTGCGAAGTTTTGGTGGAAAGAAGTACCTTGGCTGGCTCAAGACAATCCCAAGCATAGTGCCCCTTCTTTCCACAGTTATAGCACTTCATATGTGTCATATGTTTAGCTCCAATACCCTCAGCCTTATGCTTCTTGGAAAAAACACCTTTAGATTGAGAGTTCTGAGGGGTGCGAGGACGCTTCATGGTTTTTTTCTTTTTTTTTTTGGCCATAACAAGGCCTGTTGCCCTTGGGTCTACTCCCTTTGGCAACGAATGCCACATTGGAAGGTGCAAATGCTTTTATGCACTCTTCATCCATGCAGGTGTTTTAAAATCCCCTCAAGGGTTTGAATGGTCTCATTATGTGCTATAATGATTTTAAAGCTCCTCTGATGTTTTCTCATTATGTGCCATAATGCTTTTAAAGCTCATCCATTATTCATTCTTATTAGGTTGAGCTGTACTCACATTCAGTACCTGTTCCTCCTCAAAGACATCTCGTCCACCAGCATTAAGATGTCGAACAATACCACTCATGGTCCGATGATGTTTAGAGATACTACGACCAGAGTCAATAGGATATTGCATCTATTTTAACTACAAGGTATGCAACTTGTGGCAGACGTTTACCCAAACCTGATCTCAAGCTAGGCCACATGTCCTTAGTAGTGGGATAACGTTCAAATTCTCCCAGGAGATCGTGATGCATGAAAGACAACATTGTATAACATGCAGGACGATCCCTTTTGAACTAGACATAACACACCTTTAGGCTTTTCTTGTAGTGCTCACTGGCAGTAATATTTTTGCCTTGTTCATTTTTGTTTGTTGGGATAGGCATAGAAGTTGTCAAAAGATTTAGCACGTCACCATCATTCATGATGAATCGGACTTTTGGATGCCAAACATTGTAATTTGAGTAATCCAGCTTTTCGATAAAAGGCATACTATCTATCAAATTTTTAGCAGCCATATCTGAAACATTATAGAATTTGTTACGCATATCGTTTAATAATTAAATAATTAAGAAAACCTATCATTCACATCATACATTCTAAAATTTCATTAAGCTCATAATCAACCGATATGGATGCGAATTAAAAGTCTTCTTTAATTTAACAATCATATAATTCCATAGAATCTTTTGTTAACTAATTAACATATTCATGTGGTGAATATCACAAAGATATTTAATTTGATCATGTAAAACAAATTTACATGAAGTTATATAAAACTAATTCATATAATATCTCTATTTAGGGGCATAAAATACATAATTACATGTCAAGCCCAAAAATTAACACTATCGTACATAATATTGTGAAACTTATAATATAAAACAAATTTATAATTACTTGTTACAAGCATTTAACCACATAAATTTATAACACGATCATGGAATATGTTCACATAATTATAAAACGTATGTATATATGAAGAAGAATATGAGACAAATTCATAAAGTATCATGAAAAAGATGCCATTAGAATAAGCAAAGAGGGTCTAGCCCTCATAAGAGCCCAAATTTATAGGCCCAAACACAGAAAAATCTCGCCTTTATAGACCCCATACCCCAAACAAGTAACCCTATACCTGTCATTCCGCCCGCCTTCCTAGAAACAAAAACCCTTAAAAACTCTCTCTAACCCTAG
>NCQV01149241.1:1272-11840 GCA_002740545.1 Lophocereus schottii
GGTTCCTGTGGTCGGTGCTGTGTGAGGAGGGAGTTTGGGTTATGAATTGCCGCAATCGTATGCATTGCGAGCCTATGTGTAGCTCATTGGGCAAATTCTACCAAGTTGTGCTATGAAGTGTATGAATGTGCTATTTGTTAACTCGTTTTCTCCCTTCAATGTGTTACATGACATTATGTAATTAATTCTTGAAATTTTAGACGTCTTTAGAAAGAAAGGGCCATTTAGAAAGCTTAATTTATGATTTCAAACGATTTTAAGTGCCTACCAATTGCCTGTTAGTCGATTAAGATGTTTGTGGCCTAAAAGAGATCCTAAATCGAATTATTCAGTTAATGACTCGACTGAATAGTCCATAGGTTTAGCTAGTTTAAAAGTGAACTGAAAGTGAATTTGAAAATGTTTAAGGTATTGGTTTGTTTATAACTTCTCCTTGTGTTTAAAAGAATTTAAACAACCTGGAAAAAAGCACCTTAAGGTGCTAATTATGAAGTTTAGCTAATTTATATACTAGTTGCTTGCTTAGATCTCTATTGGGTTTCAAGTTACAAGCACGCAAAACCATTATGTTTTAAGAAGCGCTCACGTTGAAAGTTTACGAAGAAAATTTGTTTACCTTATAAACGAGCCAGGTACCTTAAATTTTCAAATAATAACAAGTTTGGAACGTTTTAAGCATTCACTTTATTTTTACGCCCTCCTTTGAGTTTTAAAAGGGGTTGAAATGAGTTATAAAATGGCAACTGAGGTTTTTATTATGAACCTAGTATGAGTTAAATGCTAACTACGTACTTTAAGTTCCAAATAGGTTTCATTTTACGAATTAACAAATGTATTACGTTATTAAGAAATTTTTAAGTCAAAAACAAGATCGTTTTACGATTTAGCAAATTTATTACGTTTACAAGAAGTATTTATGTTAGAAATTAAGTCGTTTTACGATTTAGTGAACTTATTACGTTTATAATAAGTTTATAAGTTAGAAACAAAGTATTTTTACGAACTAACAAACGTATTACGTTATTAAGAAGCTTTTAAGTTAAAAACGAACTTTTCTATGAACTAGCATTCGTTTGAAATTTTTAAGAAGCTTTTAGGTTTAAAAGGAAATCGATTTACATGTTAATAAACTTATTACGTCTATGAGAAGCTTTTAAGTTATTTACGAAGTCGATTTACATGTTAATAAACTTATTACGTCCATAAAAAGTTTTAAGTTATTTACGAAGTTGATTCAGTTGTTAGCAAATCTTATTTCATTTATAAGAAACTTGTTAGTTTCAAACGAAGTCGTTTTACAAACTAACAAATGTATTACATTATTAAGAAGCTTTTGAGTTGAAAAGGAAATCGTTGTACAATTTGGCGAACTTAGTATGTTCATACGAAACTTTTAAGTTAGAAATGACATTGTTTTACGAATTATAAAACGTATTACATTTATAAGAAGCTTTTAAAGTTAAAAGTAGAGTCGTTTTATGAGTTAGTATGTTTATAAGAAGTTTTTAAATTAAAAACGAAGTGAACTATAAGCATTTAGTAAAGTTATGATCGTTTTGTAAAAAGGTAAGTTTTCAGTATCGTAAGCAACTGAAGAAGAGTATTGAAATACGTTTTTAAAGGCTAAGAAAGTGCTAGGCAATTGGCCAGGGTTAGGAACTAGACTCAAGACATGAATTATCTTGGTGTGAACTATTCCTGGAAACTGGACGCAAAGATTGCATGAGCTATTTCTCCCTAAAGAAATGTTAGGAACTGAAATCAAGATATGAATTATCTCGGTGTGAGCTATTCCTGGGAATTGGACGCAAGATATGAATTATCTTGATGTGAGCTGCTCCCTAGATAAGTTATGATATGTGACGCGTAAGAAAACCTTGAGGCGGACTGGACTCAAGATATGACTATCTTGGTGTGAGCTGTTGCCCCACAGAGGACAATATCGAATTAGAGTTTATCTATTGAGATGCGTTTTAGCCAAAAGTTAAGTATGTATACCCCGAGGATAATGTGAGTTGTGAGTGACGATCTCACTTAGGGGCAATGTAAACCTCCCCTAGCCAGTACAATAAGATGTTTTTATGACATGAGTAAGTTTCTAATAAGTAAGAAAAGAAGTTGGCATTTTGCCATTTTAAGTAATTATGAAAAGAATGATTTATAAGAGCCCTTACGAGGTCATATTGAATAAGATTTGAAAATGCTTATAACGGTGATTAGAGGACCATTATAAAAGAAGTTCTTTTAAAGAATGCGAGCCTCAAGAGGCTGAGTAAAGCATTTTGAGAAAAGAAATAAGGCTTTCAAATGAGCACCTCCTGCTCATCTTTTATGAAAGAATTTCCAAGTATAGTCAAATGAAGTTTCAATGTTGTATGGTTCATGCAAGCTTTTCATTGTGCATAATCTATGAAAGCATGTTTATTGCCAAGTCATTCTTACTAATTTAGATGTATCGAGAATTTTTATAAAGAATTGTAAGCTTCAAAGGAGTAGGTGTGAATTATAAGCCATTTTTGGTGTTTATCGAGAGTCACTATGTTTTCAAAAGTGAGTTTGAAAGTGTTTATAGTCAATCCTTGTTGCCTACTTGTTTATGTGCCTGAATGATTGCTGGTAGGGAGGTTTTGTCATTAAGGGCCTAGAATTGAGTTGAGTGGTTGGAATGAAGTTTTGAGAAGGATAATAATTCCTTGGGGACTATGATTGCCTAATATGATAGTAAAGTACGAATGCTTGATATGTGGCTATTGTTAGTATTATTGCATGTAATTGTTTTAGGTCTAAGGAGTAAGGGAATTCTCACTGAGCGAGTGGTTGCTCATTCCCTTTATTATTCCCCTTTTTTCCAGGTTCAATTTGAGCAGGTATAAGAGATCCTTTGAAGTTATTTGTTGCCGACCCTTCAGAAGCCTCTGCCAGCTTTGCAAAGTATTAAATGCCTACCACGTTGTAAATTTTTAAGTTCATTGTTGTATGTGAAAGCGTGTAGCCGATTCTGTACCTATGTATGTATCATTCTGACCCTTGTTTTAGTCGTTTGAACATTAGTAGTCTGGGCGAGTGGCCCGCGGTAGTGAACTTGAGTCATTTCAGCATATGTTATACCTTATTTCCATTTTACAGGTACCTTTAGCTGAGCTAAGACCCTAAAATGTTGCTAAAATAAGGAAAAACTCTAGCAGTTTTGTTTTAGAAGGACTATCTAAATGCTGTTCCAAACCCTCGATCTTCAAGAGCCTTAAAGATTTCCCTCTATGAAGTCCTGGCGGTGTGACTGTCCCTAGAATGGGGGTGTTACATTAGGTGGTATCAGAGCCATAGGTTTGCATTATGCATTTAGATACCATAATAGGCATGTGCTATGTGAAATACATGCTTTTTGTGCTTATATGGTCATGTCTTGCTTAGTATTACTTGTGTTAATGAGGGACTTGTAATATGTACGTATATACTGGTTCTTGCCTTATTATTCAGTGGTAATGTAAGATGGTTTTCCACATCATGGATTTCGTTTATCTACGCTTCTGGTGGGCCCCTTGAATGCATTCATGTTTTCGCATGCCATGGAGATGCATAGCCGAGGACTGCATCATGAGATCAATGAAAGTGACTGGGTAGCAAGATTCATAAGAAAGATGCCTGTGGAGGGGAGATGGAAGGAAATAACCTTTGTCTTACGGCATTTGACCCAATACCAAGAGGAGTGTGCCCCTTTTTCCTATCGGGGTTTAATAGAATTCCTACAATGTGCGGAGAGCTACATAGACCACTTGGGACTTATTTCACACTAGAGAAATTTTGTAGCCATCCAAATTGTTCAGACACATCTCATCCAACCTGTGGTACGCCAACGCCTCCCCACTGTTGTGGCCCAGAGGAGTCAGCTAGAAAATCGCCAATTGAGATGCCTCTTCGCTAAAAGGCCTCAAGGAGAGCGCTATAAGCGAGTTGCAGTAATGTGGATACGCTGGATGGATGCTTTTAGAACATATTGCCCCCGAGGGTGGCAAGCCACCATGATCAGAATGAGAGAGCTGGTAGGTGAAACAACCTGCGCAGAGTATACTCCCACTGCGGTATTGTATGAGCTACTAGTCCCTAATAATGATACCAAGGAACCCAGGCGAATCCATGGCTAATAACTTTTCTGGGGATGACGCCTCAGATGGAAAATAGAGTAAGCCAGCGTGAACTAAGCTCACAAATGTTATATTGTATGAAAATAAACCAGATGTAAGCTTTTAAGTTGTTTCTTTGAAATATGAAGCATTAGGGTGATGAAGAGTATTCAGTAGCCTTATGTTCCATAACTACTATCCAAATGAAATAAATATGAATGGATAGCTTCCAAGTCTTATGTGCCCACTTGTTTGTATAAGCATGCACTTGTATTTCCTTTGAATAAGATGTGATATGTGCATATGACTATATGAAGGTCGAACAGAACTAGACTTGAGGCTATACATAACAACTCTCGCCATTTGTGAATCATTCCATTAGCTAAGGAATCATACCCCTATAGGCCTTAAAGTGATCGCATGTTAACCCTCGCTGAAAACGGAACTAAGTAATTCATTGTGTGAATGTGTGATAGGTGCCTCCTCAACGCGAGGTAACACCAGAACCAACTGCCATGGAGATGATATGCTAGTTTAATAAGCTTAAACCCCCCAAGTTTGAAGGTGAAACTGACCCTATGGTATATGAGGAATGGCTCAGGAAGATGAAAAACATATTTGAAATCATAGAGTGCCCTAAGAGATTTAAGGTGCATCTGGCCAGCTATCAATTCAAAAAAGAAGCTGAATTGTGGTGAGGAATGGAAAAATATAGAGTGGGTGAGCCCGTGTTAAGCTGGAACAACTGAAAACCTTGATGGATGCTCAATATTAGTCTCATGATCTAAGAATAACTAAGGAACGGGAGTTCTTATGCCTAAAGCAAGGAGAAATGAATGTAATAAAATATGTGGTGAAGTTCAATGAGTTGAGCCGCTTTGCACCTAACCAATTGGCCACCAAAGAAATGAGGATGGACCACTTCGAACAAGGATTAAAAGGAGAAATAAAGCAGATAATAGCGGGGTATGCCTATGCCAACTTTCAAGAAATGTACCAGAGAGCTGTGAAAGTAGCCTAAATCATAGATGAGACTGCGATTGAAAACAAAGAAAAAGGCCGAGCAAAGAGGGACATTGGCCTTGGAGAATTCAATTCCAAAGGAAGCAGAAACTTCAGAAGGTTTAAATCTGAGATAAAACATAATAAAGAGAAGCAAGCCGTCCAATCGAAACCAAGGATAACGTGTGGCCAGTGTGGACGTCAGCACCCTGGCCCATGCAGAAGATTTACGGGCTCATGTTTTGGATGTGGTGATATGGGTCACAAAGTCGATAATTGCCCAACGGCCATGTGGAATAATCAGGGTAATATTCAGAGGCCTACAATGGGAATTAACCCAATGACACAACAAGGTCTTCCTCCAGCTGGTGATTCCCAGGAAACAATAGAGACCATAAGAAACCTCAACCAGGAGGTCGAGCATTCTGATTGAAAGGAGATTCCACTATGGCATTACCAGGTACTCCTCTTATTAACCATCTTTATGCCTGCAATTTAGTTGATTTCTAATGCTACTCAATCGTTTGTGAAACCGGGAATCGCAAAGAAGCTAGCCAGTAAACCTGACGAGATGGATACCCAACTCCTTATGGCTATCCTTTTAGAACTAATCATCATATCGATCTTACCTTTGGAGATTGTGTTGTTAGGGTTCAAGGAAAAACCCCTTGACTAGGTAAGACTAGAAACCCAAGGAGGGAATGTTACTTTGGAGGCGGAGTGGATAGCTAAGCATGAAGTCGATCGGATCGTGAAGGAAGTGCAGGAGAAGTACGCCCCCGTTGTTTCCCGCAAGTAAGTAATTTCAAGGACGAAATTCTTTTAAGGGGGAGAGTGTAATACCCCTATGCTTTATATACCATTAAGTTGTTCGTAATGCCTTTTTGCGCTAAGAAAACCGTATTTTGTTAGCGATCTGAGCTAAAATTATTTTCTAGATGCCTATGCGAGCATTAATTATATTAAAAAGATGTTACTGTCACTGTTACTATTATTATTATTAATATTATTATTAGTTTTGAAAATCTTTCGATGAATTTCAATAAGCGCTATTAACGGATATTAACAAGTATTAAATCGATTAGGAACCCGAATACGATTAAGTTGTCAACCTTAGAAGTAGTTCGATATTTATCATATCGAACCTGGCTGTATTTGGGAATGACTAATCGATGAAATATTATATTATCGATTTAGGTTTAGAATACGGGTTACGAATTAGACTAGCGGTATCGATTATTAACTAGCTTGGGGGCAAAAAAATTAGAAGAGGGGCATTCTTGTAATTTTGCTAGACCTTTCTTCTTTCCCTCCTTCCCATTGTGACCTCCCCAGAACCCGATAGCCTGTCTCTCTCTCCTCTCCCCTCTGGTTCTCATCTTCCTCCTTCATCTCCTCCACACATGCGCCCCTCAAGGTCGAATTTGCAGAGGATTTTCACCACTCTTAGCTACAAAATTTCCCCATTCGACCTCCCCCATAAAGTAGCCTCCGTTTGGTACTGAAATTGGGCAGAACCGGGAAGAACCTACCACATTTCGGTGGGTTGGGGGCACCGAATTGAAGCTCGAACGCGTGCCTAGGCAAGGCCATTCAATTTGGCTTCTAGTTACTTTCAATCTTCTATAAATTGCAGTGAAAACCCGCCACTACAAACAACCAATTTGATCTCGAGTTGATAACCGAAATTTAGGCTTGTTTAGGGCTTGAATTAGTGAAGTTTGGATATGGCTTCGTGCTGCTTGCATGACCAGAGGGCAAGGTCGGAGTTTAGAGTCGTTCGAAGTACCCTAAAGTCGAGCCCACAGCCATGAATCGACGCTCTAGCTTGGGTTCAAGGTGAGGGTTCCTTTCCTCTTAGATCACTACTACTTTCAATGAATTTAACTAAATTTAGTTAGTGCATGTTGATTTTGAAGTTAGAAATCAGTTTGGGTAAATTTAGATTTGAGATTGTGGAATTACGAACATGGTGCTGATTTTGGGTCATTTGGATGTCGAATTGATGCTGAATGTTAATAACTAGACAGTAGAGAAATGTTTAATAAACAGAATGTTAGGATAGCACTGCGATTGCAATAATTTATTAGTTTGAATTCCGTTTTGAACGTTGAGGATGCTAATTGAAGTAATTGTGGAATGAACTGAATTGTGTCTAAAGGTTATGGTTACATCAGTTTGGGCATGTTAATGGTCTATTCGTAGTAATTACTATGAGATGCTATGCCTATAGATATTGGTTTCCGAACTAGAAAGTAAATATCGCTTTGAAGTTTCTACTTGCATCAGTTTAGTATATGTTAAATTCTGAGTTGGCTATTAAGCAAGAATGTCATACCTATATACGATCGTTTTATGTATTGTTGGTTTGGGTATGCCAATGTTAAACTGAGTTACTAGATGGATGGCTGGAGGTGGAACTATTGAGAAATTTGAGGTTCTTATGGTCAGTGCTGTGTGAGGAGGGAGTTTTGGTTGTGAATTGCCGTAATCGTATGGATTGCGAGGCCAAGTGTGGCTCATTGGGCAGATTCTGCCAAATTGTGCTATGGAGTGTATGAATGTGCTATTTGTGAACTCGTTTTCCCCCTTCGATGTGTTACATGACATTGTGTAATTAATTCTTGAAATTTTAGACGTCTTTAGAAAGAAAGGCTCATTTGGAAAGCTTAATCTATGATTTCGAATGATTTTAAGTGGCTACCAATTGCCTATTAGTTGATTAAGATGTTTGTGGCCTAAAAGAGATCCTAAATCGTTGAATTACTCAGTTGGTGACTCGGCTGAATAGTCGATAGGTTTAGCAAGTTTAAAAGTGAAGTAAAAGTGTATTTGAAAATGTTTAAGACATTGGTTTGTTTATAACTTCTCCTTGTGTTTAAAAGAATTTAAACGACCTGAAAAAGAGCACCTTAAGGTACTAATTATGAAGTTTAGCTAATTTATATAATAGTTGTTTGCTTAGGTCTCTATTGAGTTTCAAGTTACGAGCATGTAAAACCATTATGTTTTAAGAAGCGTTCACATTGAAAGTTTACCAAGAAAACTTGTTTACCTTATAAACGAGCCAAGTACCTTAAGTTTTCAAATAATAATAAGTTTGGAACGTGTTAAGCATTCAGTTCATTTTTACGCCATCCTTGGAATTTTACAAGGGGTTGAAACTGGTTATAAAATGGCAATTGAGGGTTTTATTACAAACCTAGTTTGAGGTAAACGCTAGCTAAGTACTTTAAGTTCCAAATGGGTTTCGTTTTATGAATTAACAAACGTATTACATTATTAAGAAACTTCTAAATTAAAAAGAAGACCGTTTAATGATTTAGCAAATTTATTACGTTTACAAGAAGTATTTAATTTAGAAATTAAGTCGTTTTATGATTTAGTAAACGTACTATGTTTATAACAAATTTATAAGTTAGAAACAAAATCTTTTTACAAACTAACAAATGTATTACTCTATTAAGAAGCTTTTAAGTTAAAAACGAAGTCGTTTTATGACCTAGTAATCATTTGACATTTTTAAGAAGCTTTTAAGTTGAAAAGGAAGTCGATTTACATGTTAATAAACTTATTACATCTAGAAGAAGCTTTTAAGTTATTTACAAAGTCGATTTACATGTTAACAAATCCTATTTCATTTATAAGAAGCTTGTAAGTTTAAAACGAGGTCATTTTACAAACTAACAAACGTATTACATTGTTGAGAAGCTTTTAAGTTGAAAACAAAATCGTTTTACGATTTAGCAAACTTATTACGTTTATACGAAGCTTTTAAGTTAGAAACGAAGTCGTTTTACGAATTAGTAAACGTGTACATTTATAAGAAGCTTTTAAAGTTAAAAATAAAGTCGTTTTACGAGTTAGTATGTTTATAAGAAGTTTTTAAATTAAAAACGAAGTGAACTATAAGCATTTCGTAAGGTTATGATCATTTTGTAAAAAGGTAAGTTTTCAGTATAGTAAGCAACTGAAGAAGAGAAATGAAATATGTTTTTAAAGACTAAGAAAGTGCTAGTTGGCTAGGGTTAAGAACTGCACTCAAGATATGAATTATCTTGGTGTGTGCTGTTCCTGAAAACTAGATGCAAAGATGGCGTGAGCTGTTTCCCCCTAAAGAAATGTTAGGAACTGGACTCAAGATATGAGTTATCTTGGTGTGAGCTATTCCTGCGAATTGGACTCAAGATATGAGTTATCTTGGAGTGAGCTATTCCCCAGATAAGTTATGATGTGCGACGCGTAACAAAACCTTGACGGGGACTGGACTCAAGATATAATTATCTTGGTGTGAGCTGTTGCCCCACAGAGGATGATATCAAAGTTAGAGTTTATCTGCTGAGATGCGTTTTGGCCAAAAGTTAAGTACGTATACCCTGAGGATAACGTAAGTTGTGAGTGACAATCTCACTTAAGGGCAGTGTAGACCTCCCATAGCAAGCACAATAAGATGTTTTTATGCTATGAGTAAGTTCCTAATAAGTGAGAGAAGAAGTTGCATTTCGCCATTTTAAGTATTTCAAAAAAGAAAGATTTACAAGAGCCCTTATGAGGCCATATTGAATAAGATTTGAAAATGCTTACAAAGGTGATTAGAGGACCATTACGAAAGAAGTTCTTTTAAAGAATACGAGCCTTAAGATGCTGAGTAAAGCGTTTGACGAAAGAAAGAAAGCTTTGAAATGTGCAACTCCTGCTCATCTTTTATGAAAGGATTTCTAAGTATAGTCAAATGAAGTTTCAAATGTTGTATTGTTTGTGCAAGCTTTTCATTGTGCATAATCTATGAAAGCATGTTTCTTCCCAAGTCATTCTTAATAGTTTTGATGTTTCGAGAATTTTTAGAAAGAATTGTAAGCTTCAAAGGACTTGGTGTGAATTATAAGCCATTTTTGATATTTGTTGAGAGTCACTATGTTTTCAAAAGTGAGTTTGAAAGCGTTTATATTCAATCCCTGTTGCCCACTAGTTTATGTGCCTGAATGACTGCTAGTAGGGAAGTTTTGTCATTAAGGGCCTAGAATTAACTTGAGCGGTTAGAATGAAGTTTTAAGGAGGGTAATCATTCCTTAGGGACTATGATTGCCTAATGTGATAGTAAAGCACGAATGCTTGATATGTGGCTATTATTAGCATTATTTCCTGTAACTGTTTTGGGTTTTAAGGAGTAGGAGAATTCTTACTGAGTGTGTGGATGCTCATCCTTTTATCATTCCCCGTTTTCCCAGGTTTAATTTGAGTAGGTATAAGAGATCCTTTGAAGTTATTTGTTGCTGACCCCTCAGAAGCCTTTGCCAGCTTTGCAAAGTGTCTGATGCCTACCACGTTATAAATTTTTAAGTTCATTGTTGTATGTGAAAGCATGTAGCCGGCTTTGTACCTGTATATGAGTCATTCTGACCCTTGTTTTAACTGTTTGAATGTTAGTGATCCGGGCAAGCGCCC
>NCQV01149288.1:0-13779 GCA_002740545.1 Lophocereus schottii
TCACAAGCCACGGCTCCCTCTCCCATATCCTTACAAAAATCAGTCACAGCAATCACTTTTTTTTTTCTTATTTTATTTTGATTTTTTTTTTGTTTAGTTAATTATTAAACATGAACACTTTGGAATTTGTGATTTTATTTTTAATATGAGTGAGTAATTCCTTTTTGCTTAGTATAATTTTCTTGAAGCCATGCTAAATTTACTATTTTGAAACAAGTCTTATGCTTTGTTGCCTAGTTGATTCATATTCATGATTCTATAGCGATTAGCGTTTATCATTTATGATATTCATGTTAAATTAATTAGAATGCATGCTAGTTAGTTTAATACAATTTCGATTGATAGTTTGGAAGATTATAATACGTAAAATTTATAGTCTTTTATGCTTAGGTATCACCCTAATTAATCATGAATGGCTCAAACCCATCTCTTTTAATTAGGTAATCGCTTTAGATCTCTGTTAAATTGATTTGCTGATAAATTGGTGACAAAGTGTTAATTAATGTTTTTCTAATTCTTAATGCTCTAATTTGATTAAATTCTTGTACTGGTGTGAGGATTATCAAAATTAGTAGGGTTTATATTAGGACTGGACCTAATTAAACGAGAATTTAAGAAAAAACGGGGAAGAACTGTTGGTCGATGTCTTCTACAGTTCAACTCATGAATGAAATTAACTTGTGTGCTAATGATAAATATTAATTTGCATAGTGGATTAAGATTATACTAAGTATCCTTTATAAATTTGACAACTTTTGATCATTATTTGTTACTTAGAGTTAATTTGATTAGTTTGTTCTATTTTTATTAGCTTTAGTATAATTTCAACCCCCCCGCAAAGCATAATCTTTTAGGAGTGTCTAGGTAATTTTAAATAGTTTAGATTTTGATTTTTGGAGTAGTTATAATTTAGATTGATGTATATTCAATTCTAGTATTTAACTACTGATTTGTTAGAAATTAGACTAAAAATAGTTATTTTTGTTCTTTTTTAATTTTTATCAGTTCACAGAGTATATTTAGTGTCCTAGTCTGCCCATATTTAATTTCATAATTTTTGGAAGTTATTTGATAATTTTTCGGAATTATTTTGAGAAATTGATAAGTGCAAGTTTTTAAGTTATTAATTCTGAAAATTTCAATTTTTAATTTTCATTCACGATTATTAGGTGTTGTTAAGTCCAGAAAATTGTGTCCTAGAATTAGGGTAATTTTCGCGATTATTTTCGTATTCATATTTATTCAGATTATTTTATTTCTAATTTAGATTTAATATTCTGCATTGATTTCTGGAATTATTTGGATATAATTGAGGAGTTACAAGCTTATATACCTGCAGAATAATATTTTAGGTTACTGTTTGACATTTTTAATTTTTATTTTCTATTTATTATTTGCTGTTTTGATTTTTAATTAGAATTTCAGTTACTATTCTGATTTTATTTTTCTAGATTGTTTAGGAAACTGTTTTCTTTCCAGAATATAATCCAAAATATTTAGGAGCATTATTAAGATTTCCATATTTTTAGAATTATTAAGATTAGATTTAATAAATTAGATTAATAAAATCATTTAGGATTAAGCTAGCCTTTTTAAAACAATCTTTCCTCGTGGATCGATCCCTACTTCCCTATGCTATAAAAATTATTTAATAACCGAAGTAGTGGCTAAATTTGTAGCTCTCGACAGGCTTAACAAAGAGCCTAAGAAGAAATGTTCCTCTGATTGAGTTGTCCTTTCACCTCCCAAGGATTCTTCTTCTCCTTCTTCTGCCAAGAAAGTCTATATGCCTTTACCTTCTTTTCCCTGTAGGCTTAAAAAGAAAGATCAAGCTTACATTAAGAAGATGAGAGAGACCTTCTCTCAAGTCAAAATCAATATTCCTTTACTCGATGTTGTTCAACATATGCCTCTATATGCTAGGTTTTTAAAGGAGTTGTGTATGATCAAGAGAGCTACTAATGACCCTAAAAAGGCTTTCTTAGCCTCTAGTATTAGCTCTATCCTTTCTCACCAGATCCCTGTGAAGTATAAGGATGCTAATTGCCCTACTATTTCTATAGTCATAGGGGACCAGCTTATTCATAGAGCTTTGCTTGATTTAGGGGCTAGTGTCAACTTGATACCGTTCACCGAGTATGAGAGGCTAGGGTTAGGTGAGCTAAAACCCACCAAAATAGTCATTCAATTAACTAATAGATCGATCAGGTTGCCCAAGGGTATAGTTGAGGATGTGTCGATTAGACTGGGTGAATTTATTTACCTTGTGAACTTTGTTGCGATTGAAACTGAGAAAGTGTCCAATTTAGCGAGTTAAGTCCCAGTGATTTTGGCTACTGTCAATGCCCTAATTAATTGCAGGAATGGCATAATGAGACTATCTTTTGGCAACATAATCTTAGAATTGAGCATCATAACATGTAAAGACAACCTTCTAGTTTTAATGATATAGAGTTTTCTACTCTTAACTGGATAGAAGATTCTGTATTCGATGATGATTTTATGATATGTTGGCTGTTGAGTATAAGTCATTTCTTATTAATGATGAGCCTGAATATGATGTGTTTGAATCTGATAACTTGTGCTCTGCTGCTGACTGTCTGCTTACTATTGTTTTTGAATTTGCTCCTAAATCTATTTCCTCTCCTACTCTTGAATTGAAACCTCTTTCTGACTCTCTTGGGTATACATTCTTAGGACCCAATGAATTATTACCTGTCATTATTGCTTCTGACCTAGACCGGGACCAAGAGGATAAACTGATTGCCTTATTTAGAGAGAACAAGGAAGCTATAGGTTGAACTTTAGGGGACATCAAGGGTATTAGCCCTTCCATTGTGCAATATAGAATTTGTTTGAAGGACAATGCTAAGAACCACCGTGATCGCCAAAGGTGTTTGAACCCAACTCTACAGAAAGTAGTTTGGAAGGAAGTACTGAAGTACTTAGACCATAGGATTATTTATCCTATTTCTGATAGTAAGTGGGTTAGCCCTATTCAAGTTATTCCTAAGAAGACCGGTATTACCTTGATTAGGAATGATAAGAATGAGTTAGTGCCTACTCGAGTTCAATCTGGGTAGCGTATCTGTATAGATTATAGGAAATTGAATGCTGACACTAGAAAAACCATTTTTCCTTTCCCTTCCTGCACCAAATGTTAGAGAGGTTGGTGTTTAGTTTGAAAATATGATATTTTTATACCCTTTATTATCTAATATTTGCTCGAAGTAAAATATTGAATTAGGATTTTAATATGTATTTGTTTATGTTATAGGAATACATGAGAAAGAAATAAATAATGAGCTCAAATAAGAAATTGGACCAAGAAGAGAGAAGAAAAAGAAGATGCTAGACAAGAGCCCAATCTGCCAACCCCAAACCAACTCCTCTTCTCCTCTCCTCTCTCTATTCTAGCACTGGGCCAGCACAATTCCTTGCCTTGTTGCTCCTGGCTCGATTTTCCGAACCCATCAGACCAGCCCAGACGCCTCCTCCTCCCTCTTTCTCATCCCAGCCCCCCTCTCATGCGTGGGCTAGGCCCACTTCACACCTCAGCCCGACTCTCTCTCTTTTTCTTTTCCTTTCTTTTCTTCCCTTGGGCCGGTCTATTCTTCTCTTTTCCCTGGCCTAGCTGGATTCTATTCTTTTCCCAGTCTAGCCTAACAGATAAATGGACCATGTGCCATGCATGTGATGCAAACACAGCCCCCTCCCTTTCCTTCTCTTTCTTCTTCCTCTTCCCATGAACAGTTCCAGCCCAGCAACACTAGACAAAACAGAGGACCAATGGCTCTTCCTTTTCCCCACCATAACCGTTGCTCATTCTTTTTCTCTCTCCTCATTCATTTTTCATCATCAATATTATCAATCCATCAGTTTTAGAGGAGTAATGGAAGCAATTGGAAGGGCAACCGAAGGCACTTCAATGAGGCGTTTTTAATGGAGGTCGACGCAGAGGAGTAGCAGGTAGCGATTTCTGTTCAAAGTTCTTTGGTCCTCCTTCAATTTCATAGGTTAAGTTTCCATACTCAATTACAGTATTTGTGTTTTCAATTTAGTTGAATTCGAGTAGTTTGTTTGTAATTTTCACTATCATTCTGGGCCTTGTTGCTCAATTTCTCATATTGGTGTAATTAGCTTATTCGTTAATGGTTGACTGAGGTTGTAATTTATTCTCATAAGTGTGATTCAAATTGCATAAATTCCCGTTTGTCGAAGCTTTGTGCAAATTGCTAAAATTTTCCTTCATTGAAGCTCTGTGCGAATGGCCCAGGTTCTCATTGTTTAGATAATTACGAGTAGGTGTTGGTAAGTCAGAATTATTTCAGTTTGGTTTCTTTACTCTTAGTTTGGTGTCTTCTTTTTTATCTTGTATAGGTTTCAGCGCCTTATTTTCAAATTACTTCAGAATTTTTGAAACCTGATTTCACAACCATCCCGGAGGATCGACACCTTCAAATATTACAACGTCAAACCGCATACTTGTGGAAAATCACAATAAGTTTTTGGCACCGTTGTTGGGAATGATTTCGTGAAATTAAGTTGCCTTGAGTCGTAGTCTAATTGTTGGGAAATCCATGAGGAATGAGATTAATCAATTTGTGCAACTCCATAGGGAATCATTTTGAAAATATTTTGATAGGTTCAAAAATTTGCTGGCCCAGTGTCCCCATCATGGTTTAGACCAGGCACATTTGTGCCAGATTGTTTATGAAGGATTGGACTAACAAACTAGAACCATGGTAGAGTCCATGTGTCAGGCTGGCTTTCTTTCTCTGAGTGCCACGGCTGCTTGGGAATTTTTAGAAGACTTAGCTGAGAAAACCATGCAATGAAAAACTGCTTGTGATGGCAATCTAAGTTCCAGAATTATAAGGGGTGGGTTGCATTCTATCTCTAATGTAAGTCACTTAGAGTCTAAGATTGCTATTCTAGAAAACATGTTAAAGGGGTTGTCTCCCCAAATGCCCCAGATGTCTCAGACTTCTACTGTGTCATGTTCCCACTGTCAGGCCTTAGATCATTCCTTAAGTGCTTGTCCTTATTTTGCTCATAAGTTAGCAACTGGATAAGAGCAAATGAGTATGGCCTTTTAGAGACCAAAGAACGATCCATTTTTCCCTTATTATAATCCATGATTGAGGAATCACCTTAACTTTTCTTGGACTAATGGACCGAGTGCTGCAATTCCTAACTCCCAACCTATTTCCCATCTTCCTAATTCTTTTTAGAGATCGGCTTTTTCAGTTGTGCTCGATGCACCTAGACCTCCAACCCATGTAGCTCAAGCTCAACCTCCTCCTGGCTACACTGATATTGATAGAATGAAGAGGAGAATTAACAGTAATGGGGAGAGAATGATAGGTTCTAATATGGAGAAAATGAGCGAATAATGACTGAACAGTTTTCCTAATTAGCATCATCTTCTAAGGAGACAGGCACTTTTCCAAGTCAACCTGAGGTGAACCCTAAGGGCCATACCTCTTCGTCTTCTGTTGCTAACCCTAGTGAGTCTATGAGGAAAGTCAATGCAGTTGTATCTGTTCGATCTGGTCGAGAGATTGACAATCAAGTGAGAAATCCCAATAAACCCTGCAGGTATCCTCACCAATTTTTCCAGAATTCTTCTTCTTCTTCTTCTTCTTCCTCTTCTTCTTCTCCAAAAACTAGTTCATCTAGTAAGCCAGAGGATGCTACTGATGGTGTCCTCAATGATTCTAATACTCCTTCCACTCTTGAGTCACCTTTTAAGAAAGAGGAGCCTGAGGAGAAAGCGTCCTCTGATTAAGTTAAGTCTCTCATAGATTTTTCTATTGAGAAAGTCCATATGCGTTTGCCTCCCTTTCCTTATAGGCTTAAAAAGAAAGACCAAGCTCATGTTGAGAAGATGAGAGAGACCTTTTCTCAAGTCAAGATTAACATTCCCTTACTCGATGCTATTCAGCTGATGCCTCCATATGCTAGATTTTTAAAGGATCTGTGTATAACCAAGAGAGCAACTAGTGTCTCTAAAAAGGCTTTCTTAGCTTCTGGCGCTAGTTCTATCCTTGCTCACCAGATCGTAGTGAAGTATAAGGACCCTGGGTGCCCTACTATTTCTGTAGTTATAGGGGACCAGCTTATTCATAGAGCTCTGCTCGATTTAGAGGCTATTGTCAACTTGATACGCTTCACTGAGTATGAGAGGTTAGGGTTAGGTGAGTTCAAACTTACCAAGATGGTTATTCAATTGGCTGATAGATCGATCAGATTGCCTAGGGGTATTGTTGAGGATGTGCTAATTAGAGTGGGTGAATTTATTTACCCAGTGGACTTTGTTGTAATTGAGACAGAGAATGTGTCAAATTTGGCTAGTCAAGTCCCTATGATTCTAAGGTGTCCTTTCTTGGCCACTGCCAATGCCCTCATTAATTGCAGGAATAGGATAATGAGACTATCTTTTGACAATATGACTATTGAATTGAACATCTTTAACATGCAAAGACATCCCTCTGGTTTTGATGATATGGAGTTCTCTACACTTAATTGGGTGAAAGATTCTGTATTTGATGATGCTTTTGATGAAATGTTTGCTGCTAAGTATGAGTTCTTTCTTGTGAATGATGAGCCTGAAGATGATGTGTTCGAGTTTAATGACTTGTACTCTACTGCTGATTGCTTGCTCACTGCTGTTTCTGAATCCATGCATGAATCTGTTTCCCCTCCTGCTCTCGAATTGAAGCCTCTTCCTGACTCTCTTACATATGCATTCCTAGAACCCGATGAATCTTTACCTGTCATCGGTGCTTCTGACCTAGATCAGGACCAAGAGGATAAACCAATTGCCTTACTTAGAGAAAACAAGGAAGCCTTAGGTTGGACCTTAGGGGACATTAAGGGTATTAGTCTTTCCATTATGTAACATGGAATTCATTTAGAGGACAATGCTAAACCCTACTGAGATCGCCAAAGGCGTTTAAACCCAACTCTTCAGGAGGCAGTTAGGAAGGAAGTGTTGAAGTGGCTGGACTATGGGATCATCTACCCAATTTCTTATAATGAGTGGGTTAGCCCTGTTCAAGTTGTTCTTAAGAAGACCGGTATTATCGTAATTAGGAATGACAAGAACAAGTTAGTCCCTACTCGTGTCCAGGCTAGGTGGCGTGTGTGTATCGCTTATAGGAAATTGAATGCTGCCACTAGAAAAAACCATTTTTCCCTTCCTTTCTTGGACCAAATGTTAGAGAGGTTGGCTGGACATGCCTTCTACTGCTTTTTAGATGGATATTCTAGCTACACCTAGATCTCTATTGCTCCCGAGGATCAGTAGAAGACTACTTTTACCTGCCCATTTGGGACATATGCCTTTAGGCGAATGCCGTTTGGACTGTGCAATGCTCCTGCTACCTTTTAACATTATATGATTTCCATTTTCTCAGATTTAGTTGAACACTGCTTGGAAATTTTCATGGATGACCTTTCTGTGTCTGGGTCTTCCTTTGATGAATGTTTGTCTAATCTAATAAAAGTGTTGGAAAGGTCTAGGGAGAAAATTTTGACTCTGAACTGGAAAAAGTGTCATTTTATAGTTAAAAAGGGAATAGTCTTAGGCCATATTATTTCTAAATATGGAATTGAAGTAGACAAGGCTAAGACTGATTTGATTGTCAATCTTTCCCCTCTCACCTGTGTGAAAGAGGTAAGGTCTGGACATGCTGGCTTCTATCGTCGATTCATTAAAGATTTTAGCAAGATAGCAAAGCCCTTGACCAACTTGTTAGCTAAGGAGATGTCATTTCACTTCTCCGAGGAATGCCCTGTAGCCTTCACTAAGCTTAAGGAAGCCTTGACCTCTGCTCCCGTTCTTCATCCTCCCATCTGGGGAGAACCATTTGAATTGATGTGTGATATATCTGATTATACTATTGGGGTTGTTCTAGGACAGCGTGTTGATAAGAAGCCCCGTGTCATCTATTATGCTAGTCACACTCTGAATGATGCCCAATTGAACTATACTATTACTGAGAAAGAATTTTTGGCTGTGATATTTGATTTTAAAAAGTTTAGACCTTACCTGATTGGGTCTTATGTAATTGTCTATACTGATCACTCTAGTCTTAAGCATCTTCTTTCTAAGAAGGATGCTAAACCTAGACTAATGAGATGGATCTTACTTTTGCAAGAGTTTGACTGTGAGATTAGGGATAAGAAATGTGCTAAGAACCTTGTAGCTGACCATTTGTCTAGGATTCTCTGTGATAGAGAGAGTGAGTCAACTGTTTCTGAATGCTTCCCTGATGAGCAATTGTATGCTGTCCACCCTGATCCCTGGTATGTTGACATTGTGAACTACCTAGTTTCTAGTAGGATCCCTGAGGATTGGACCAAAAATGATAGGGATAGGTGCTTCTACCTCGTTAAATTCTTTGTTTGGGATGATCCTTATTTGTTTAAGTACTATGCTGACCAAGTCTTTAGAAGGTGCATTCCCGACAATGAGGTGAGGAGTGTCCTTTCTTTTTGTCATGATCAGGCATGTGGGGGGCATTTTAGTGGAAGAAAGACTGCAGCCAAAGTTCTTCAATGTGGATTCCTAGCCCGCTTTATTTAGGGATGCTTTTGAATACTGTAAGAGTTGCCCTAAGTGCCAACAGTTAGGTAGAATAAGCAGGCGGGATATGATGCCATTGAGTCCCATCACTGTGGTGGAGATTTTTGATGTGTGGGGAATAGATTTTATGGGAACATTTTCATTATCTTTTGGGAATGAGTATATTATGTTAGCTATGGATTATGTCTCTAAATTGGTTGAGTCCATCCCCTCTAGGACTAACGATGCTAAGGTTGTCGTGAATTTCCTTAGGGAGAACATCTTTGCGAGATTTGACATGCCCCGAGCTATTATTAGTGATTAGGGGACCCATTTCAATAATCGGTCTTTTGATGTCTTACTAAAAAGGTAATCCATAATCCATAGGCTTGCTACCCCCTATCATCCCTAAACTAGTGGCCAAGTCGAAGTGTCTAATCGGCAGATTAAACAGATTCTAGAGAAGACAGTGAGCCGGAATAGGAAAGATTGAGCCGACAAGCTTGTTGATGCTCTTTGGGCTTATAGAACGGCTTTGAAAACCCCCTTGAGCATGTCACCCTATAGGGTTGTTTATGGTAAGCCCTGTCATCTCCTTGTTGAGATTGAGCACAGAGCTTCGTGGGCCATTAAAATGCTCAACTATGACTTGACTGAGGCCGGTGAGGAGCGCAGACTGCAATTGAGTGAGCTTGAGGAGATAAGAGCTGAAGCGTATGAGAGTGCTCGATCTTACAAAGAGAGGGCTAAGTTGTTCCATGATAAGCATATTCTTAGGAAAGAGTTTGCCCCGGGAATGAAAGTAATCTTATATGATTCTAAGCTCCAGTTGTTTCCAGGGAAATTGAGGTCCCGATGGACAGGTCCCTATATTGTCTCACACGTTTTCCCTTATGGTGCAATCGAAACTCAGGATCCAGAGAGTGGCGCTAAATTCAAAGTGAATGCCCAGCGACTAAAGCAATTTTTGGAGTTGCCCGACCAGGAAGATGTGAAGTGTCTGATACTCCACGAGCCGAGTCCTGATCGGTGATGGTGTAAAGATAGCTCGGGTGTACCTAGCACCCAACCTGGTTTCTTTTCATCCCTTCTCTCCTTTTTTCTTTTTCTTCTTTTTCCTTTCTCTTTTCTTTTTGTATAGGTGGTTGTTTTTGTTTTGTGTATTTCTGTTATACATTTGATTTTGAGTCATGTCCTTTTTGTTTTTAAGTCTTCTTTTTATTTGTTTCTTTTTAGGTTTTATTTTGGGTTTTTATGATTCTTTCCATTCCCAATGAGGACATTGTGAGATTTAGGCACGGTGGTGGGGAAACTCTAAATTTTGGAAAAAAAAACACTTTGAAAATTCAACAAAAGATTTTTGTTTTGTTTTTGGGGAAGCTTAGTACTATTCTGATCAACTTAAATGCCCTGTGCTTTGATTGTTAGCTTGTATGGAAGCACGATGTGCATATTAGGTCTCCATCCTCGGTGTGTCATTCTTAGCCCTAATTTTAACCCCATTTGTTCATTATCGTTGTGTGATCCAAACCCTATTTATTTCATCCTCATTGTCTTAAGGTCTTAGTTTTCTATGATCGGCTCTCCCTCTGGTTTTTGACACAATTACTTTGATTTTTTCTATTAAAAAAAAAGAAGGGAAAAAAAGAGAAAAAAATGAAAAAAAGGAAAAGAAAAACTGGGAAAAAAAAAGAAAGAATAGAAAAAAGGAAATGGAATATGTTTGGAATGACAAGTAACCCTTTGAGGTATGCGCTACTGGGTGTTACCCTTTGAGGCAATACTGCTACTGGGAAAGCTTGCTTCCTATGTTGATAAGTCAATAGTGTAATTTGTATCAGTCGAGTGTAGTTGAGTTTGATTTTGGTAAACCTGAGCTCTAAGATGATGATACATTTGCACACGAGCACTGGGATGGATTCAAAGTCTTGATGTGCAGTTGGGTGAAAAATTAGTACTTTGATGTCATCCATGGGATATAGAGTCTTGATGTATACATTTTGTTTATATGCGGGTTAATATCTTTGCTACCTGGGCGATTTAGTTGATTAGAATGTGTATATATCCTTTCCCAGTTTTGTACATATTACTTTTTAAAAAACAAAACCCAAAAAAATTTTCAAGTTTCTATTTATATTTTATTTTACAGATTTTGTGGGTATATCTTCTGCAAACTCTCACAAGACCTTACTCATCCACTAAGGGTAACTTAGGGGTTTAAAGGGCTTATTGCATATGCTAAGTGCAACCATGATTCCTACGAAAGTGAGTTAGGAATTTTCTTTTTTTTTTAGGATTTTTAGTTTTATTTTACCCAAGGACGAGCAAAACTTAAGTGTGGGGGTATTTGTTCAGTCTAAAAATATGATATTTTTATACCCTTTATTATCTAATATTTGCTCGAAGTAAAGTATTGAATTAGGATTTTAATATGTATTTGTTTATTTTATAAGAATACATGAGAAAGAAATAAATAATGAGCTCAAATAAGGAATTCGACCAATTCCTTTTCTTCTCTCCTCTCTCTATTCTAGTACTGGGCCAGCACACTTCCTTACCTCCTTACTCCCGGCCCGATTTTTCGAGCCCATCAGACCAGCCTAGGCGCCTCCTCCTCCCTCTTTCTCTTCCCAGCCTTCCTCTCACGCGTGGGCTAGGCCCACTTCACACCTCAGCCCAGCTCTCTCTCTTTTTCTTTTCCTTTCTTTTCTTCCCTTGGGCCGGTCCATTCTTATCTTTTTCTTGGCCCAGCCCGATTCCATTCTTTTCCTAGTCCAGCCTAACAGATAAATGAACCATGTGCCATGCATGTGATGCATACGCAGCCCCCTCGCCTTCCTTCTCTTTCTTCTTCCTCTTCCCATAAATAGTTCCAGTCCAGCAACACCAGACAAAATAGAGCACCGATGGCTTTTCCTCTTCCCCACCATAACCGTTGCTCATTTTCTTCCTCTCTCCTGATTCATTTTTCATCATCAATATCATCAATCCATCAGTTTTAGAGGAGTAATGGAAGCAATTGGAAGGGCAACCGAAGGCGCTTCAATGAGGCGTTTTTTAATGGAGGTCGACGCAGAGGAGTAGTAGGTAGCGATTTCTGTTCAAAGTTCTTTGGTCCTCCTTTAATTTCATAGCTTAAGTTTCCAGATTCAATTGCAGCATTTGTATTTTCAATTTAGTTGAATTCGAGTTGTTTGTTTGTAATTTCCACTATTCACTTCTTCACGTTCTGGACCTTGTTCGTCAATTTCTCAGATTGGTGTAATTAGCTTCTTCATTAATGGTTGATTGAGGTTGTAATTTATTCTCATAAGTGTGATTCAAATTGCATAAATTCCCATTTGTCGAAGCTTTGTGCGAATTGCTGAAATTTTCCTTCATTGAAGCTCTGTGCGAATGACCTAGGTTCTCATTGTTCGGATAGTTGTGAGTAGGTGTTGGTAAGTCAGATTGGTCTATTTACTCTTAGTTTGGTCTTGTCTTTTTATCTTGCATAGCTTTCAGCACCTTATTTTCAAATTAATTCAGAATTTTTAAAACCTGATTTCACAACCATCCTTGAGGATCGACATCTTCAATTATTACAATGTTAAACCATATACTTGCGAGAAATCATAACAGTTGGCTGGACATTCCTTCTATTGCTTTTTAGAAAGATACTCTAGCTATATCCAGATCTCTATTGCTCCTGAGGATCAGGAGAAGGCTATTTTCACCTGTCTATTTAGGACTTATGCCTTTAAAAGGATGCCGTTTGGAATGTGCAATGCCCCTGCTACCTTTCAGAGGTGCATAATTTCTATTTTCTCAGATCTAGTTGAGCAACGCAAGGAAAATTTTCATGGATGACTTTTTTGTGCTTGAGTCTTCCTTTGATGATTGTTTATCTAATGTGAGAAAAGTGTTGGAAAGGTGCAGGGAAAAAAACTTGACTTTAAATTGGAAGAAGTGTCACTTCATTGTTAAAAAGGGGGTAGTCTTAGACCACATTATTTCTAGATATGAAATTGAGGTGGATAAGGCTAAGACTGATCTGATTGCTAATCTTCCCCCTCCCACTTGTATGAAAGAGATGAGGTCTTTCCTTGCACATGTTAGCTTATATCGTCATTCTATTAAGAGCTTTAGTAAGATAGCGAAGCCCTTGACCAACTTGCTAGCTAAGGGTGTGCAATTTCACTTCTCTGACGAGTGTCTTGTGGCATTTACTAAGCTTAAGGAAGCCTTAACCTCTGCTCCAATTCTTCATCATCCCATCTGGGATGAACCATTTGAATTGATGTGTGACGCGTCTAATTATGCTATTGGGGCTGTTCTAGGATAGCGTGTTGATAAAAAGCCCAATGTTATTTACTATGCTAGTTAAACTGTGAATGATGCTCAGCTGAACTACACTGTTATTGAGAAAAGAATTCTTAGCTATGATCTTTGGTTTTGAGAAATTTAGACATTACCTAATTGTGTCTCATGTGATTGTTTATACTAACCACTATGCGCTTACGCACCTTCTTTCTAAGAAGGACGCTAAGCCTAGACTTGTGAGATAAATCTTACTTTTGCAAGAGTTTGACTATGAGATTAGGGATAAGATAGGTTCTGAGAACCTTGTGACTGACCACTTGTCTAGGATTCTCTATGATAGAGAGTAAGTCAAGTAGTTATGAGTGCTTTCCTGATGAGCAATTATATGCTGTCCGCCCTAATCCTTGGTACACTAATATTGTGAACTACCTATTTATTAGTAGGATCCCTGAGGGTTGGGCCAAGAATGATAGAGATAGGTTCTTCCACTTGTGAAATTCTTTGTTTGGGATAACCCTTATTTGTTTAAGTATTGCTCTGATTAAATCTTTAGGAGGTGTATTCCCGACAATGAGGTGAGGAGTGTCCTTTCTTTTTGTCATAACCAGGCATGTGGGGGGCATTTTCATGGGAGGAAGAATGCAACCAAAGTTCTTCAATGTGATTTCTATTGGCTGACCTTGTTTAGGACTGCTTTTGAGTATAGTAAGGGTTACCATACATGTTAACGGTTGGGTAGAATAAGCAGGAGATATATGATACCACTTAATCCCATCATTGTGGTAGAAATTTTTTATGTAGGGCGTATAGATTCCATGGGACCATTTTCATCTTCTTTTGGAAATGAGTACATCTTGTTAGCTATAGATTATGTTTATAAATGGGTAGAGGTCATCCCTTCTATT